>OZ022420.1:7196255-7407008 GCA_963989365.1 Rhimphoctona megacephalus | reverse complement strand
TATATATATATATATTATATAATATATATATATAATATATTATATGTGTGTGTGTATCTATACGTTTAGATAGACTTTATTACAGTCGTAGGGCCGAGAGTCTCCCTTTACCACTTTATCCCTATACTTCGTCACATCCGGTGTACAGAAACGTGATTTCGTACTAAAGCGTCAGAGCCACGTAATAATTAATTATTATTCTCTTCACCAATATGCCAAAATTTATGTTTTTGGGGTAAATAAAATGAAAAAAAAAAAAAAAAAAATTGCAGCACCGAATAAAATAGAATTGAGGACTATTATAGCAAAATTTATTTATTGAGAGCTCCAAAAAAATATTCAGAAAAGCTTGTGGACTGAAAAAAATGACAAGGAATGAAAAATGTTCGATTTCTCTTTAATTTTTCATGAGAGAAAATAAAAAAAAAATAATAATAATAAACGGTGATATCGACATTATTTGATTACAAAAAAAAAAAATTATTCCAGCGTCAACTCTCGATGGAGGTTGGTAATGATCATTACAATCCTGTGGACGTTCCCCAGGTGGTTACGCCCTTGAAACTCTCGCACTTCGAGATGCACACGAACAAACACACACACACAAACCCGTACACAAAACTACATTAACACACGTGCACAAACGCGAGAAAAGGGCAGAGGGAATGCGCGGCACTGGCACCTGCATTTTATTGCTTCCATTAAAGTTGATTGCTGTAATGTGCACCCCCCCCCCTCTCTATCTCTCTCTCGCTCTTTCTCTTCCTTCCGCACTCCATATACCGAGGAGGGTAACAAAGACGAGTTTTTGTTTTTCCTTTTGTCGTTTTTTTTTTGTTCCTTTTACTTCTCATCTGTAATTGCTCGGCAGTTAACGAATCTACCGACATGGCCGCGATTCCTCTAATTCCTTCTCGAGGTTTCTTCTCTCGGATCTCGAGGACTATTGCGTTGAGAGAATAAGAGAAAAGGAGAGAGAAACGAGGAAGAAAAAAGAAATAAGATAATTATTCCAACGTCTCGCACTCGATCAATTTTGCTTCAACCTATTACGTGTCAGTACAAACTACGAACAATCTTTTACTTTTTCACCTTCGTATAACTATTGTTATTAATATTACTATTATTCTTAACGCTAATCAGTTTTTCTCGGTATTGTTTTGTAATTATTATCAATTTAATTTAATGTTAATTAAACATTATTTCCAATCGTTTACTTTTTCACATATTTATTGTCATTTTATATTATTTCTCAGCCTCCCATTTATATACAAATTACAATACTAATGATTATGAAAATGATAATTATTATGAATTATTGCAAATCCACTTATTATTTAAGTATGAAATAAGAGAACAACGTCAGGGGAGATAAAATTCAAAGGAGAATCCAAGTCAGTAGGCTAAGACGCCTCTTGGCTCGCTGTAAATTATTCATACGATCAATCCTCCGTCTCGAGTGGCTTGGCTCGAGCTACCGTCAGTTCAACCTGCCTCACGAGTTATCCCCAAGTATATACTTAATAATGATAGTGTGATAACCGAGTATCAGTTACACACTATATGCTCGCGCCATGCACACTCACACACGTAAATGTTTTCATAGATCCGTGAGTTTATGAAACAGTAACCGCGCGACGAGGTGGGAGGAAAGAAAAAAAAATATTATTTCACGTCATTCACGTACACGTAACTCGAGTATTTTTTTTTTTTTCTAAGCTAGTTTTATATATATTTTTTTCTTTTGCTCTCTCGTTACGATTCGGGTTGTTATACAAACGATTTGTGGGTCAAGATCGAGCGCGATAACTGAGATTATGTAACGATATATTTTCTTTCTGAGCTCGCGATTAATTTATTTTATTTCAGCATTTTTTACATCGTTTATTTAATAGAAATGAATATTTAACATTTGCAGACTACGGTTGTGATTATTTACTCTGTTGTTTAAGATCCTTTTTTTATATTAACGAATTTAAGTTGAATTTAAATGGTGAAAATAATGATGGCACAATTCGTTGAAATTAAATGGAATGTTGTCGGGACAAATTCCATGGCAGATTATTTCTCGGTTCATGGGTTCGAGCTCGGAATTCATGTCAGGAATATCGCGGAGAGTCAGCAAACCTGCGGATTGTGTATATACATCATGCTCACGTGGACACAGTAATATCGTTTGGATTGGTACGAAAAAGGCCCAAGTGCTTTGTCCTATTAGCGAGAAAATCATTGGATTTACGACCTTTTAGCTCCAAGCTGCGAATAGATGCGATGTCATGTGATTTTCCAAGTGTCCCACGTCGCCATTTTACTCGATGATGGATTAACCACGAACGAGCCAACAGCTGCTACATCGATTCCTCGTAATCCTCACCCTTCTCTCACATTTCTCATCCTTCCCTATTAGCTTCGAGCTTCGTTCTTCCTCGTCTGTATTGAATCGATTACTTGAAACACACAGCCAGCATCGTTTTCTGCAATTTTATCCTTCGAAATAATTAATAAAAAAAAAAAATAAAAAAAAAAGAAACAAAAACTCGCTAATTAAGCACTTTCAATGATTCGTTGATCATTAATGAAAAAAACTCTATTTTTACTTTATTCGAAAGGTCGTTAATGTCCACGCATTAATTAGGCATTTATGAAAATAACGAATATTTCTGTACAGTCCTTTCGCAGCACATACAATCATAATTTAAATGAATAAAAGAATATAAAAATGTCTCGAAATGTTCGTCAAAAGCCCATTGAAACGATTCGAGACAACTACAAAGATTTATTCTACAAAAGAAAAAAGAAAACGTTCCAAACATTAATCTCTTTCATTAAATTCTATATGCTGTATGTACATGTATATTCGTTTGAAAAGCGGAGTATCCACTCAGAATAATAAAGACGACGATATTACGAGCGTTTTTGAAGGAATATCTCCGCGTAACGAGACAGCGTGAAAAGATGTTTTTTTTTTTTTTTTTTTTTTTTAATTATATTTTTAATTTTATATATTGAGAGACTGATTATTTACGTTCCCTGGTAAAATACGATGGATTTTTCTCAACGAGCTTTTACATCTTTCCGACTTTTCGCTCAGTGTCGAAACAGAAAAAGAAGGAACAAAACTGAGAATAAGAAGAAAACTTTACCGGAGGGAAGAAGCGATGATGTAAATTCAATAAGCATTTTTAAAGGAACTACTCCGAGTCCCGAAGAGCCAAGATAAATGCATATTTCATCAACATCTCTTGGGTTCTCTTTTCCCCTATTCCTCTTGCTCCTCTTTCAACTGTTTTGTGCGGCTTGAAAACGACGAAAGGTCGATAAAAGCGATTCTATCCGTCTCTATCCTTTCATCCTTACGCTTCTTTCTTCCCATCAAGAAACGTCTCGAGTCTCCTCTCCGTTTTCAAATGTCCATATTATTGTTGTTATTAATATTATTATTATTAGCAAATAAAAATGGCGGAACAGCCAGGATTGAACTCCAAAAGTCATTTAAATTACGCCCCTACTTCCCTCTTCGTTTTACACACACACACACACACACACACACACAATAATATACTTATGTATGACGTCAGAATTCGTGATAGCATGCCTCGTCGTCGTTGAAGCATCAGGGAATGCAAAGCGAGTTCCTCGTCGCTGTTCAAAGTCTCTCCTCGCACAGCACTCTCAAAGTTTTCGAGAGTGTGAAAGAGACCAAGATCTTTCGCTCAAAGTTTCGTCCATATATAATTCTACTCTCACTATACGAAGTGAGTATGGTCGAAGTACGACAGAAAGAGATGAACAGAGAGAGAGAGAGAGAGAGAGAGAGGCAGAAGCAACTGTACTGATGACGTGTACCGTTATCGTGTCATATTTTATAAAGTAAAATTTTAATTAATTCTCTGTAATGTTTCATTTGTTTTGAAAAAGAATTTAAATTTGATATATTTGCAGTTATAATAATCCGAACATTTGAACGTTTTTATTTGTAATGAATATTGAATTAATATTAAAATTTTTAATCGATCGCGAGATCATATAAATGATTGTCCCTTTTTTTTACGGTTTATTGATAAATTTTTCTTTTCGCTTCTTCTCCTCTTTTCTTTTTTCACTCTGCTTCAGTTTTTTTTTCTGCCATTCAATATCATTCTGGCTTGCTTGTCGCATTAAATAACCGGATGACGATCTTTGGTCTTCTCGCACTCTTCCACTTCACATTCTCATCGCCAATGCATCGCGTCTCGTTTGTTTCTCAACGTTCACTCTCCGCGAGAGATACATCATGTTTCTTCTCTCTTTATTTTTCTTCTTTTTCCTTCACTTCAGCTTTTATACTCCTTCGACACAAGGCTCTTATACGGGGTGTCGTTAAAAATCAACGGCGCTCGTTAAAGTCCATGAACTACTGACGTTTTTGCGATCACGGATATGGGCAATTGCGTCTCTAATCGAATTCCTTTCTATTATTTTTTTTCTTTTTTTTTTTTTTTTCATTTTTTTTGTAATTCCATACAGAATTTTGAAAACAATATTGGCAATTATATCGTACCTTTTTTTTTTTTTTTTTTGTACTAAACCATTCTATTTACTTAAGACGTCGATTATAATTACGAGCTTATGGAATTTCGCAATTTTCCAATCGAAAATAGCTCGAGTTTTATTTTTTTAATTCTTGACGAAAACTATTTTGTAATTTTTTGTCTCACAATTGCAAAAAAATGGGTCAGGATCTGTTGTATGTTTTTAATGATTGAAAAATTTATTGCAAACCATGATAAACCATGATAAAATAAAAGGTACATGATAATAATGAAGAATCTCCGAAAATATATATTTTTTCTCACTGATCAATCATCTGGAAGTGAAAAATCTATAAGGCATGCGTGAGAAAGAAATACGCGATAAAACTTTTCTCATAAATTGCGTTCTTTGTTGCGTAGAAGCTACATTGATTTTCCGCCGAGTCACGAAAGCCCTTGGCAAACTTCCTACTCCTCATTTCTTATTTTTTCTGTGTTTCATGTATTTTGAAACCAAACGAGTTTTTTTTTTTATTTTTTTTTTATTTTTTTTTTTTTTATTGTCGCTCGTAATCCCTGAAGTCCGTGAGTGTAATGAGAATTTTATCATCTTCGTGCTCGGTAATTGAAATATAAGCTATAAGCTTAAAATAAATGTTCGTAAAAATTGATTGTCTTTTGGTAATTTTTTGTATTTATTGTAGTCGGATAATTAGAGATAATTTGATTAAAAATAAGTGACATTCGATCTATTTATAGTTAAATTTATTTACATCGAATATTATAATCGAAATTTTGATTGTCCATTTGTCTCGGTTTAATTTTAAATAATCAAAGTACGGCAAAAGTCTGGTTTCTGCTTTAGAAAATTTCTTCATTATTTCGATTAATAATAATTCATTTTATGTCAATAATCGAGACGCCAATAATTTCTTCGTAATACTAATTGCTTTTTATGCTCTTTTTTTCCAATTTTTTCTGAATGGAAAATGTTTATTCGTATATTTGAAGACTGATCCACTGACTAAGCTCGAATAGCACCTCTTTCATATCTCTTCAGTGGAATCGGATCTGTGCTCGAGGCCAGAACGACATTCCACTCTTTGGTTCGTTCGCTCTTTCGCGTAGTGGTCTCAAGTTCGAAATAAAATGCGCATCAGCTGCGGCGATAACAAAAAAAAAGGGTTAAAAAGATGAAAAAATAATAAACAAGAAAGCAAAAAACGTTTAGTTGATGATGACAATTTTTGAATTTTTCGAACAAACAGGAATTTAAATCGAAAATAATTTTTTTACGAAATCATTAATACTCAAATTTATTGTTAGTCATTTTAAATGAATATAAATATGAAAAAAAATTATTAACAGTTTAAAATTCAACAATTTCTTGTTGTCGTAAATGCGAAAATGCCAAATTTCCTCTATTCAGACGTCTGGACTTTTTATATTCACCTTCTTTTTCAGTCCATTATTCTTTTTTAGTCACAATACGAGATTTAATTTTTTTACTTGTACACAAGCGTCCTTTCCGAGCAGAATTACCGAGAATATGGCTAATAGATCCTCAATTATGGCGATTATCTCGCACAATTAATCCTGGAAATTGAGATAATCGATGAGGCTGATCGAATAGTACGATATCATGAAGAACACGAACAATATATACACATATTATACATATGTATATATCACATACATAGACGACGTGAAAAATCCTCGTATGGAAATTTGTGTTATGAATATTCGATTATATATTTCCCTATCCTCAGAATTAATGTACTCGAGTTTCTTGATAGCAGTTTATATTATTTATACTTTTATTTCCGTACAAGTTGTCTAACAAAATTTAACCCAGTTTATTTGACCTTACAACACGTTGAAACAAATAATTATAATAAGCAAAAAAATGTTCTCTAAGGGCTAAAACCACTGTAACGGCCTCAAAAAATCCCTTTTTTCGACAATTTTTTTCGGATGGAAGGAAAGGTAATAAAATAATAATATTCGGGGGAGTTATTAAGCATATATTTAAATGTACAACGAAAAATTATGATTGAAAGATATTTAAAAAATGGCGACACCAGAGCCATTCCCGCGCGGCTTGTTAAATTCGAGGCGCTCTGCGGCACGCAGTGTAACTGGTGCAATTGTTGGTCTGGAATAAAAAAAAAAAAAAAACACAATCTAGACACTCATAGCTAGTGAAGTGCGTAGGGGATTTTGAAAATATTCACTTATGTATTATTGGCGAGTGTTTGAATGAAGAGGTTCAATTTTCGTCAGAAAAAAGGGGTAATTATTTGTTGATAAAAAATGTTTAAATGAACTTATCGAAAATTCCGTACGTATTTCACTTCGAAATATTATTTTTAAGATATTGTCAAAAATTGAAATGAAAAGAATGAAAATTGTTGGAGTTATGCTGCGTACCGTTTTGAAAAATCGTGTTTCGAAAAAAATGCGTTTAAAGTTTTGAAACATGGTACTGAGATGATCGACGTGCTCGGGGAAGTGCCCGAAATTTCAATGAAAATTTTTTTTTCAGGTATAAACCTTTTTGCCTCATTCAAAAAGGTTCAGAGTATATTTTAAGCCAATAAAAAAAAATCGATTCGCCGAAAATTCTACAGTGGTTTTATCCGTTAACAAAATAATGACCGCAAGAACCGTTTTGGTATAAGGAATTTGTTTTATTTTGTCTTATTTATATTTGCCTTGGAAACACTTCGAAACCCTTTTCAGAAATAAAAATTATGTTAATCCAAATGATGATAACGTTGATAATTTTTTTTTTTTTTTTTAATAAATGAAAGTTGTGGCGATCACTATGAAGACACCCTGTATCGAAGAAATATCTTAATTTTCAAAATTAATCAATATTGTTCGCAATGTCCATCGGTTGCACGAGAATTGATATTGACGGAAAGAAAAATAGTTATTTGACGAGCACGCAATCGATGTAATTGCAAAAATGCATATTTTAGTATCGTTTTTGTCATTTTGCCCGGTTTTTTCTGGTCTTCCTCGACTTTAACAAGTTTTATGATTAAGCTCATAAAAGCCATTAAACGCACGAGAGAGTAATAAACGCTCTTGGGTTCTGGCCGATTTGTAATGTCCACGGAACAGGCTACGATGTTTAACGATTAAATAGTGTTCGTACATACATAAAATTTGAAAAAAAAAAAAAAAATAATAAATAACTAAAAATTTAATTACCATAAATGGTAATTAATGAATTTTTTTAATTGATAAGATTCATCGACGAGAATTACGGAAGCGGAGAAAAAATTGGAAAAAAAGTTCTTTTTATTCTCGTGCCGAGGAGAAAAAGAAATAACGAGCACCATTTTTCCAATTCGATGCTTCCGTTCATTTCATATTCCTCGTTCTCGTATCTCGTGTCGCGAAAAAATCGATTGGCAGAAAATAAAAGCGTTAAACTCCTATAAAATTGACTAGAAAATCATCGTACTTACGACCTTTTTTTTCTCACCCATCGACTCGTGTATTTAACTGCACTTTTTATACAGCACCTTTCTTTTATTTCCGTTACTCGTTCTACATCCTTTCGCACGAATGTTCCTTCGTCCTCGTGCACGAATGGCCATCGAGAGATGGAGACCAATTCAGCTAAAGCGTTGCTCTTCCCTCGCTAACCTCAAGAGAAAAAAGAAACCCGTAAAAAGCCTTCGACTTGCTGCGAATTTGAGCTTGGCAGTAAATTTTTTTACACCCACGCACAGCTTGCTTATTGACGTCGAAATATCATGCGATTACGAAAAGGAGGAAAAAAACATTTTGCTGCAGCTTTTTTTTTTTTTTTTTTTTTAAGTACAGTTTTCGCCACTTTTTTCAACATTCCAAACAACAAATTCTACGAATAATTACTTAAGCCGCACACAATTTATCCGACGTTTTTTTTCCATTGGGGAAAAAATAAATATAAAAAAAACATAAAGAAATAAAATACATTTGTTTTTATTGCTTTTCTAATGAGATTTCTGTTTGTGTTGTGTGTTGCAGGACATGTCGGACGTTTGCGTCGGGACAAGCGTAGGGACGATTACGGAACCGGAGTGTTTAGGACCCTGCGAGCCAGGCACATCGGTTACCCTCGAGGGTATCGTTTGGCACGAAACGGAAGGAGGTGAGGACCTATTACGGACTAATTATATCATAAAAAAAGAAACATAACAAATATTATCGTTCGAAATGATTTCTTATCTACGCGTGTATAATTCCCGCAGTAATTATTTCGACGCATTTCGTAGAATCATCGTAACTCGTCATCAACAAAAAGAAATTATCAAACTTCAACAAATCTGCATTAAAAATTTTAAAAACTACATTTAAAAAAAACCATCGGATCGTAACGATTGACCGAACAACACACATTAATAAAGAGAATTACAAAAATTCGTTGCAAAAAAGAAAAAAAAAACAGGTTTAAACAAAATACAAAAGTTGCTCGACCATATTGTAAATATTCCAAAGATTTATTTCCTCATAAGACTCCTTTAAAAATCTCTTGAGTCAGATATCGAAGGATTGACAAAAAATAACGCACAATAGACAAACAAGAAGAGGTTGAGGGAGAAAAAGGGAGGGGAAAGATGGAAGAAAGAATTGAAAGGAAAAACTAGTATTCGATTCAACGCTTTCTGCAAAATATTGCAAAATTTATTCCCTTTCGTAGCATCCCTCACGTACAAATTCGCAAGGACCCTTATCCCGTCGAAATATCCTTCAGCGATGACGAGGAACGAATAGACGGATAGTACAAAAGCGGAAAGAGGAAAGGGAGTTGGGGCGGGAGGGGGGGGGGGGGGGGGAGAGGAAGGACCAGAGGAAACTTCAGTTCCATACACTTTTCTCGGTCGATATATACGTATATATAAAAATGTATAGATTCGAGGAGGGCGATTGATGGAGAAAAGAGTAGAAATCCCGATGGAGTGGAAAAGTCGATCGTGACGGTATTTCTTTTCGTATCAGGGCGTAGCCCGGGAGGAATAAAAAGACGAAATAAATCTCACAAAGAACGAAAAGAAGATCGAAGTAAAATAAGTAACATACACATATTTACTTATAAATGTTGAATTTATTATTATTTCATTTTTATATACGCTCTGTTATTAGGAAAAATAAATGAGGGCATAAAAAGAATATATAAATTAAAAAAACATTAATAGTTTTAGTAATAATAACGATAATAAATAAATAAGTAGATAATGGTAATAATAAACGTGCATAATGGTAATAATAATAATATTAATAATAATAATAATAAATTGAGAAGTTGAGAGCTAAATGATAAAATATTCAATTTCAATTCAACTAATCCAAATGAAAGAAACTTCTACCTCGTTTTACACGCTTTTTTTCTTCCTCTCCCACGAAATATCTCTGCCCGTAATTCTCCATCTTCCCCCAGCTCGTTTTCGCATACATTTGAATGAGAAATTAATTTTCTCCTGTCGAGAGCAATATCCGAGATAGGGAATCTTGAGAGCTTCGCTCCTTTTGCACTACTCCATCATCTCCCGGAATCTCTCTCGAGAAGCTTAAACTCGTGATATGTATTTATAAAAATAAAGAGGACGTTGAGAGTGTCTGAGACATCGAAAATTTTCGGGAACCTCGCGAAAAATTGGTAATTTTTTAAGTATTTATCCCGGGAAAATGCGGTCGAGTTTTATTGGATTTTATGTCGTTTTTATATTCGTCCCCTTATTTTTTTGAACATAAAAAATAATGTCTTAGCTTGCGAAAAATATGGTTAATAAAAATAAGATGGAAAAAAGAGAAAAAAAAAATCGTTTACCAGTAAAAGCAGGTATTTTATAAAATAGGATCTCTCAGTGGTAGTTTTCCATTAAGGAGACACGGTGTCATAAAAAGAAAAGAGGAAAAGAACGCTAAGAGAGAAAATGGATGGTTCTCGCGGGGGCGAGTGAAGAGAAAGGTAGAAAAAAAGAAGAAAAAACACGTGAAATCCCGAGGACAGGTTATTTTCATCGAACCCTTGCGAGAGAAGAGCACCAGCAAGAAAAGTGCTTCTTCTGGAGCGGAAATACTGCTTAATCTCGACCCCGGCGTTTTACCACGCGACGCGATCTTATTTGACTCTCCCTCTCTTTCTCTTCAACTTCCCTCTCGTTTTTATTTTCTCTTTTTTATCTTTCTCTCTGCAATTAAAGCGAAAAGAGGTTTCGTCCTCCCTTGGGAGACACTCCCTTATTTGGCACTCCGGTCTTCCAAGCGGATTATCCTGCTCGTACTCGCGAAGCCACCCTTTTTTCAAGCCCTTCCTCTTTATTTTTTTCTATCGATTTTTCTTTCCATCCCTTCGATCTTCACTTATTTCCCGATTTTCTTCTACCTTCTCGATCTTTATTTTTTCTCAATTTTTTTTAACCCTTCGCTCTCCGTTTTATCTCGATTTTACCTTATACCGCTAAAGTTCATTTTTTTACGATTTTTTTTATCCCCATGATCCTTATTTTCTCCCCGATTTTTCCGTCTCTTCGGTTTTCATGTTTTCTCGATTTTTTTTCTGAATTTTGTTAAACCCTTCGATCTTTACTTATTCCTCAATACTTTTTTATATCCCCTCGATCTTCCTTTTTTCTTCACCTTTTCTCTCCCTTTCCAACCTCATTTTTCTTTCTCGATCTTTTTCTTCCTCTAAATTTCAATTTTTTTAAATTTCTTTCAAACCTAAAAAAAAAAAAAAATTCATTTCTCCTGCACTTTATTTTGAAAACTAAGACAATTATTTTGTTTCTCCTTACAATTATTCGGGAACGAAAAAAATGCAATTTACATGTGAATAACATAATGTATACACTAAACTCATGCTCGAGGAACTAAAGGAATTGTCGAATATACCCTCCATTTTGTGCGATTCATGCCTATAAATGTATTTACGCGTATAAAGATACGCACACGGGTATATACATAGATATATTTATGTATTTATTTTATATAAAATAAGCCGGTACATAGGCACCACGGTTGGAGCATTTACGACCCCTTAAAAATTTACGATCGCCACTATCGAGATCCGGTATTTCTCTGTGTGCTGCATCCCGCGAGAAACGTGTTCGACAAGGTCATTATCATCATCGTCATTATCGATATTCTGCTATGCTTCATTTACCGTAAAAAACTAATAATAATAATAATAATAATAATAATAATAATAATAATAATAATAATAATAATAATAATAATAATAATAGTAATAGCAATAGCAATAGTAATAGTAATCGTAATAGTAATAGTAATAGTAATAGTAATAGTAATAGTAATAATGATAATGATAAGGATAATGATAATGGAAAGCTCGATGGTTAAATGAGAAATTTTATTTTTCGCGAAATATAAAAACGTCGTCGATAATTGAGTGATATTAATTCACGATCGATCTTCAAGACTCAAGGCTGAAGTAATTTGAATGAAAAACAAAAAAAAACACGAGGTAAAAACGTGCGCGAGTATATGATAGTATTTTATCTCTGAAATCGAGTAATTGGAGCTCTGTTTGGAGAGTTTTGATAAATTAGGTCGTTTCTGTAGCCTTTATTTTCAACACCCTAGGTGTGTCTATTAGCGAACTATATAGCTGCTCCTCTTTTTGTTTCTCGACGATTTTATCGTAGAAGAAATTTTTTCAGTTCTGCCAAATTCAATTTTGCCAAAAGTTTCATTGTTGATATCATTTCTTTATGATTTTTAATCATTAACGGTGAAAGATCGTTTATGAAATATTTCTTGTCACGCATTTCGATATTCCCATCACCCTTAAAAACTCCAGGATTTGTAGATAAAACGGAAAGTACCTTTCGATGAAATTTCACGAGGCATAAAAAGTGATATCGCATAAAAAAAATGGTTTTACTGAAATATGGTAGTGGCGTAATGACGTATGGAGAACTGCATTGTTTGCTAGAATGTGATTTCATCCCTCAAAGGGTTGAGAGGTTTTTTGGGGTGTATGTAATATAGAGAGTGAGTAAGAGGCTCGAACGTCGAGCAACAAAGGGAGTTGGTTTGGTTTCGAAATTACCCTATGAAATTGAGAGAGAGAGGGAGAGGGAGAGGGAGAGGGGGGGAGAAAGAGAGGGGGGAGGGAGGGAGGGAGAGAGAGAGGGAGAGGGGGGGGAGAGAGAGAGAGAGAGAGAGAGAGAGAGAGAGAGAGAGAGAGAGAGAGAGAGAGAGAAAGAGAGAGAGAGAGAGAGAGAGAGAGAGAGAGAGAGAGAGAGAGAGAGAGAGAGAGAGAGGGGGGAGAGAGAGGGAGGAGGAGAGAGAGAGGAGGAGGAGAGAGAGAGAGGAGGCGAGAGAGAGAGAGAGGAGGAGAGAGAGAGAGGAGGAGAGAGAGAGAGAGATGATTGTGTGAAACCATGTAGAAGCTTCAATATCCATGAAAATCGTGATCCCGCAGAGAAAAACGTAATATATACATAGACCTAAGCACATGTATGTAAGCATAAATCGATAGATGAAAAGCATAAGGGCGTAATTCAGTTGCAGTTATGGATATAAACGGTCAGGAGCGCCATTTTGTTTGCTAACAGGAAGTGCGTAACCTTATACACTCCTATATACTTCTATTTACTTATAGGCCTCTCTATATACTTGTATATACATAGTAACATCATCATACATATTATAAAAGCTCTGGGACGATTATGGCCATCTCCAATTTGGGTTTCCTTCATCTTTCTTCTTCATTCTCTTGGTCGTTGTTGATGTCGACGAATCAAGAGCATTAGGGATGAAAACCAGTTGGATCTTGAGGCTAAAGGACTAGTTTTCGAATCACTGAGACCCTCGAAAACGATATTCTCGTGAAAAGCAATCGAAAATACACTTTTTACTCACTTTATATAATGTATATGTGTATACATCATGATCTTATACACAGAAAAAGAGCAAAGTATACACCGAGAACTCTGTATACGTATATCACGTGGCTTGTTATCGATCTCCCCTTTTACCATATATTCCCACTCCTCCTACTCTCATCCTCCAACAAACCATTCTGTCCCATGTTCCATCTTCCTCGGGGATTGATATTGGCAAGATGGCTTTAGTGGCATCGAACGACACGCTCGTCCATAGATCGAAAAGAGCCTCATCTCCCGGTTCCATATATATATTCCTCTTCGATATACGATGTCACCTTTTCACACACATATATTTCCCATATCAACACTTTTTTTTTGTTGCTTTTCATCCTATCGGAAGAAAACTTTCAACTGAATAAGTCACGTTCAAAATTATTTGCAAATCTATTTCGAGATGTACGAACTTTTTATATTTTCTCTGTAAGAAATAACTCGTTAAATTAATCTTTCACAGTTACAGCAATTTTACGAATAATGTACACAGATTGTGATTAAACAGGCGAATAAAAATTTTCGTTAATTAAATATACGGGCATTCGAAGAAGATAATATAATAATCCGTATATCGATTTCTTTCAACTTAAATACGACCCTTTAATAAGGGTTATTTTATACGAAGGCACGAAGGTTTTATTACGAAAGATAATGAGTATAGCGTTACTATCAGCAAGATTATTAACGCAGTTCATGGAGTCGGGCTTAGTAATCGTATTATATACACGTATGTTCGTAGATCCATTGTATGTTGAATTATATAGAGTCTTGGATGTATGTCGGGAACTTTAGAGCCTAGTTCGTAATTACAGCGTTGACAGAACGTTAATTAAAATACATATGGGTAGAAAATGGAAGGAAGGAGGGAAATATCATAATTGTTCTCACGGAAGGTGACCACACCTTTGGTACACGAACGGAGTCAGCGTTGTTGACGTGTCTTGCACAACCCCCTTTATCACACTGTCCCCGTACGCATAATCCAATTTATATCGAGCTAGTTCCTTTTTTTGTTAATACAAAAGCAATGCAAGAGGAATGCGAAGTGGAATCGATTTTTTTCCTACTTTTTTCTTTCCTTCTCGCATATTCTCTCGACGAACTTCCGCCCTGAGAGGATGAGAATTTTGCGGAGAATTGTACAAAGAGCCAGCGGATAAAAAGAACGAGTACATGAGAAACAGCAAGGGGAGAAACGAGGGGAGGGATGAAGAAGAAGGCAGACAATGAATTCTGTTTAGTTCCCTCCGTCTCTTAGCCTCTTTATTGCCGGCAAAACCCTCGGAACTCCCTCTCGTAAATACATACATACGTACAATACTTTAATAGCATAGCATTCACGATCCTTCCACCTTTCAACCTTTATCTCACTCTTTCCGTAGATCCACTTTGCTTCAAATGCTCTCGTATTCCCCCCTTTTCCCCGTCGCCGTTCTCGTATTCTTGAAAAATGTTGAAATTCTCGTTCTACAAGATTCATTTGTTGAATTCTAAACATTTATTTTATATCTATTTTCGTGTTGATTAGAAAAATTGTTAACATCCAGTATTTAATCAATTGTTACACATTAATGATAATAACTCGAATTTATAGCGAAAAAGTTTTTCTTCATATTTTTCCCATCCCTCGGCCATTTTCCCATTTCCCTTTCTGACCTTCTGTTTTTTTTCTTCGTATATATGGGAGTAATCTTTCGTTAGCCGATGACACGTGTGGAATTTTTTTTCTTCTTAAACCTTCCATCAACTCGAAGCGCCCTGATTGCTCTCAAGTCTGCCGTTTCTGCCTCTCAGTTAGGAGAGAAAAGAAGGGAGAATATCTACGTCATCGTCTGGCTTCGGGCCAGGCTACTCTCGAGAGTGAATCTCTCTCCGAGCATGCAATATACATGCATATATATCGAGTACACTGACTAACGAAAGGAGATAACCCTCGTGATTTAACACGTAAAGTGGTACGAGTTACGCCCTTTTATTTAATAAGAGTTTCGTGTTGGAGAAAGAGAGAGAGAGAGAGGGGGGGGGGGGGAGGGAGAGAGAGAACCTTCTGTTCTGTATTCTCGCCTGCTTCGTGTGTCTCTCTGTGCAATGCCTGGATGCTTCATAGCCCTTACGTGTACTGTACTCAAGAGTACTCTCCTCGAAGCACCCCTGGAGTGCCCCCGAATGTCGTATACCTCTCCAAGTGCAACCGGGGCAAACCACTCTCTTCATATTTACTTCTCTCTCTCTCTCTCTCTCTCTCTCTCTCTCTCTCTCTCTCTCTCTCTCTCTCTCTCTTTCTCACTTAGTCCCTTTGTATAAATTTACGTCTTCCTTCTTGCATTCCCTCTTATCCATCGAAACTCCAAACGGAACCTCGCAACAACGCGCTTCAAGTTCTCCCTCTCTAAAGAGGAATTTCAATAATGGCTTCAATTATTTGAAACTGTAGTCCAAAACCTGAGTATTTAATTAATTAGCCAAACACTTATCAGAAATATTAGGACCCCGATAACGTCTCTAAGTACGAACATTAATATTCCATGATTAATAAATAACGATCTAAACAAAATACTCTTGTGGAAATGTTGAGATATAAATTTGAAATGACTTTTTCAAGTCAATTCACATGCCTTTTTTTAATAGCCTGCAAAATCACGATCGTTTTCGGAATATCGTGCTCTCTCATCTAGAGAATCGATAATGGACCGGATCTTGGCTCTTCTCTCGTTGCCATTTTCTCGGTTAAGAGAATCTCAAGAGCACGTGTTACGATCTTTATCCAAAAAGCTCGAATCTCTCAGTCACACATTGAAAGTCTCACACTATGTATATTATTATCACGTATGTGATACATATGGACATATACATATCCGTAAAATTGGCGAATCTGAGCTCGCCTACGATTTCCAACGAAGGAGGGTGCTCAGAAAGAAGCACGACTACCGGAATATCTATTCTCGACTATCTCGTTTCTATTGTGAGATTCCTGTTACATTCGAGGCGAACATTTTGCCACTGGTTTCTCCCTTTATTCCTTCGTATCTCTGCTCCATTTTTTCTAGCTTCTTTTTTCCACCATTTCGTAGAATTATCGAGGTAGCTAGATGGCGTTGTTATCAAACGACCTATAAAGCAGGATTTATGACAAAATAATTTTAGCGAATACTGAAAGGTGAATTCATCTCACATTCAGCCATTTTCGATCGTATTTTTTTTTCTCCCGTTCGCTATTCTTCCTCAACAAGTTGGAAAAAAAAAACTGATTATTCACATTGTCATTCGTATAATCCCCGGAATCGCGTGCGATATCGAATGTTGTTGAAAGAACTTAACGAGAAACTGTAGAATAATAATAACGATGATAACAGGCCGGAGATCGAGTCCAAAAGTGGCACAGAATGGGCAGAGTGAAAATCCCTATCTACGTGGGCCTGTAACCACATTCGTATTAACGCAATTTGAACAGTCAACGCACGGGTGAAATGGGAAATGGATTCTGGTTCGTATGACTGTATATATAATATTGTATTTGATGATCGTCTGTGGCGGAACTCTCCAAATCGAGCTTAATGCCCGTTCGAGGGAAGAGAGAACGAATGAAGCATATGGTATTTATATGTACACACATAGTTGGATCAGAAATACACTCGGAATGTCGAATGAATGATTCATGGATATCCTCATTGGACGTCGAGTGAAATGCCTCGCTCGCGAATTAAATGCGACCACGGAATAATATGGAAATCAAAGGTGTACCTGTTTTAACGTTCTCGTCTATTCATTTGCCTCTCGCTCACCGCAAAAGCCTCCATCCTATTGTGTATATATGTGGATAGAAAGAGAGATGGAGAAAGAAAGAGAGAAATATATATAGCGGCACACGGAAATCGATATCTCTCGTCTGGCTCTCGGGGTCGTGCACAGCCACCCACTCATCTACGTAATACACACACATATACACTCCAGAGATATATTCTCTCGCTAATATTACCAACGAGAACAAAAAACAAGAGCGCTACAACGTGATAAAGAATTCTCGAATGTATATTCTCGCCGCGTTTTCTATATCTCGATCGACCAATCGTGCACTTATCTAATTGTCATAAATTTAAAAGCAACATAACCACTAAAATACACCGGTAAATTGGCGGTTGAAATGAATCTTTTAATAGAGTATGAATTATGCAATAGTACTGAGAAATCCCGTTAAAATCTACTCCCCCTGAAGTGAGTTATTTGCGAGCAGTTGTTGTCACGTCGTTAGAGACATTAATTTATCGATTACAAGTGCATTCGTCATTGATGACTCGTTGAAAGATGAAATACAATATCAAGCGTTCTCTTTGGTTATATTGATGATTTAAAAATATAGATTATAGGGATAAATGAAAAGTCCAAATTTACGGACAATTACTATTTGAGACGTACTAATTTTGTTGCAGGTGTATTGGTGGTGAACGTAACGTGGCGGGGTAAGACATACGTCGGTACGTTGTTGGACTGTACGAGACACGATTGGGCGCCACCGCGTTTCTGTGATTCACCGACGAGTGATTTGGACGCAAGAACGCCGAAGGGACGAGGGAAGCGTGGTCGTGCAGCAGCTAATTCAACGCCGGGCAACGATCTGAGTAATTTCACGGAAACGCGAAGTTCGGTACACAGTAAGCTGAGAAACGGTGGTGCTAAGGGTCGTCGAGGTGCGCAAGGTTCACCAGCGGCGAGTCCTAGTCCAGCGGCGTTTGTGCCACCGAGACCGGATCCAGCTGCGAAGAGGAAGTCCCGAGGTCCTGAGGAGGAAGAAAAGACTAAAAGAAGAGCTCCGCCACCGACGCCACCAAGTGGCTCACCTCCGGCGAGCCCAATTCTTCTGGAATGTCCAGAGCCGAATTGTAGTAAAAAGTACAAACACATTAACGGTCTCAAGTATCATCAGAGTCATGCGCATGGTTCGGCGGACGATGAGGATACAAAAGAGGGTATAACGAGTACGTCGGAGAACGACGAGAGTAACATAGAAGCGCCGAGTCCGGCTACGCCGGTTAAATCGCCTGCCGAGAAGACCGAAGGTACTCCAGCCCGAGCGACGAGTCCTTCGGCGAGTTCGTTACCACCGGAAACACCGCCACCGCCACCCCGGGTACCTTCCCCATCGGCGGAACCGCCTATTCCAATTATTTCGGATAAAACGAATATCGTTAAACCGGGTGTGTTGAGATTCGGGCAGGATGATTTACCCGCACCAACGGTCGTCGCTGCAGCCTCACCGGTCCTTAATAATCCACCGATTACGACCCCAGTTCCTGCCCCGGCCCAACAACAACCGCAACAACCACAGCAGCAGCAGCAGCAGCAACAACAACAACAACAACAACAACAACAACAACAACCACCACCACCACCACCCTCGAGAACGGCACAACAAGTTCCACCAACGAATCCACCGCCTCAAAGTCCCAGTCCGCACACGAGTCAGTCGCCGAGGCCAGTTCCTTCGCCTCATCCCTGCACGAGCATTCCACAACCTTTGAACATACCTCAGCCCCCACAACCTACGCAAGCTGCCGTAGTCGCTGCTGCTCATCAGAATCAACAAAGCCCTCTCCTCCAAGTGCCCCAGCAACAACAAGTTCCACAACAACAACAGCAACAGCAGCAGCAGCAGCAACAACAACAGCAACAACAACCTCAGTCCCAACCACAATCTCAACCTCAACCGCAACCCCAAACCCAACCCCAACCTCTCACGATACAACCGCCGCAGCAACAACCTCTCCCACCCATTATCCCGCAATTACCGTCACCGCAGCAACAATTACCACCGGCGCATCAACTTCCACCGCTTCAACATCCCATCCCAACCTCTCTCGGGCAACCGGCGCCCGCTCACGTTGTTCATCAATCGGTTTTGCCACCTCAGCAGCAACCGCCGCAACAGCCTCAAAGTTTACAAGCTTTAAATCAACATCCGGGTCTACAGGGTCTAGCAACACAAATATCCCAACCGCCGGGTCTTCAAAACTCGTCACCCGCGGTTGTTCATCCGGTGCCGGGTGTACAATCACACTTGTCCCCCTATCCGAGCGTCGGCCTTCATCCGAAAATGCCACAGTTCAAAGTCAAACCAACGGCGGCTCTGATGCCCGAGCAGGATAAGAGCAAAGACCCCCGGACGCCGAAATCGAGTTTCAAGAAGAAATCTCGCAAGTCACCCGGTGGAAGCCCTCATCCTTCGCCGCTCGAGCCACCGATCGTCGATTCAGCCAGGGAGGATGTACAGAGTCCCGCTTATTCGGATATCTCGGATGATGCTGCACCGGTACTCGAAGCCGAACAAGCCGACAAGGTCAAGCAAAGTCAGGAGAAGGACGTCAAACCCGGTCCGCAAACGCATCTCCCTGCTCATTTCAGTATGTATCCGTATTACGGGCAACCGCCTTATCTCGTTCCGAGCGTTCAAGAGAAACAACCGGTCGATCAAAAACCCAGCGACCTTACGCCCAAGCAAGAGATAAAACCGTTGAACATACCGCAAATGCCTTCGATAACGAGCCTGCAGAATGTGGAGAAAGAGAAGAAGGAATTGAGCCAACCGCCACAGGGTAATCCTTATTATCAGTGCGGTTACAGCAGTTACATACCGGGCTATCACGCTTATCAGCAGCAAGTTGCCGAACAGCGACAACAGCAGCAGCAGCAGCAGCAACAACAACAACAGCAGCAGCAGCAGCAGCAGCAGCAACAACAGCAGCAACAACAACAACAGCAACAGGTGCAAAATCAATCGATGGATCAGGATCCTCACGAGCAAAAGACTAAAATAAAGCAAGAGCCACAGTCCCAACAAACGATTATGAAGGACAAGCAGCACGAGAATCATCAAATTCTCAAAGAGAGTATAGAGATGAAGAGTCAAATGTCACCTTATCACGTATATCATGGCTCCCAGAGTCAACGCGGCCCACCGCCCCCTCCCAATCCGGTGCAAGACGATCGAAGGTATTATCTCTATCCGGGTGAGCAAAGGCGTAAAGAGGAACCTCCGAAACCACCGCAACAGGCGAAACCACCACCTCCGAGTCCGAAACATCAGCCTAAACAAGAGAAACCGCAGGATCTCGGTAAGAACGATGACTCGAAGAACAACAAGCAGGAGGGCGTTAAACCGACCATGGAAACGCAAGGCCCTCCTCCACCTCCAACCTCGCAATATGCCTACATACACCCGGGCTACATGCCGCCCCAGCATTACGGCGGTTTACCCTTCGATCCAAGTCATCCGGTTTATCGTGGCTTGAGTCCTATGCTCGTACCTGGTCCCTATTCCGGCAATCCTTATTTACACCAATTGCCGAGGTATCATGCCCCCGAAGATCTCAGCAGGCCGCCCGGCAAAGCTCTTGATCTTCTTCAACATCACGCCAATCAATATTACTCGGCCCACAAAATTCACGAGCTTCAAGAACGCGCCCTCAAATCACCGACACCCAAAACTTCCTCATCGTCCGCCAGCCCCTCCGCCGCTGGTCCCACACCCGCCAGACCACCCAGCGGCCCACCCAGCTCCGCCGCAGGACCTGGACCACCTCCCCCAGGACAACAACCCGGTGGCAAACAACAGCCTGGCATCAATCAACAAGGACAACAGGGCCCGGTCGATGGGGGCGTCGGTAACCTCGGCAAAGACAGTAGATCACCACCACCACAGAGGCACGTTCATACCCATCATCATACCCACGTTGGGCTTGGTTATCCGCTATTGACGGGACAGTATCCCGCCCCTTACGGAGGTAAGCCCCTCGTCCGACCCTGACAGTAAGGCTACCGGCGATCCGCGGCTCCAACTCGGTGAATCAGACAATTATTTAAAACCGTGTTAACAAAACAAACGAACTAAATGAATGACGAATGAAAATAATTGAGATGAAAGAAAATTTGAAAAAAAAAAAATAAAATCGTTTTCATTCGAATGGAAAACTGAGACTCTAAGAAAAGCACGAAACAAACGGAACGTTATCGTCGTCGAAACTTCGAGAGACGGCGATGCCCCGCAAGTTTCTAAATCTCGTTTCACCCCGTCACGACCGAAATGTTGCATCGAACGGGAATTACTAAAAAACAAATTAAAAAACAGAAAAAAACTATGAAAGTTCGCGCTCTCCATTCGTCTAGGAGAAGTGCCTGTGCGCGTACTGTGACAAAACAAAAACACATGATGAAACACTCGTAGAGTGACAATTCCCGAATGCATTGAGTGTGACACTCTGTCGTCGATTACGAACGAGCTTGAATGTTCCTGGTGTGCGGTTTTGTCGACGGGATGAAAGAGTATGAACTCTATTCTGTTGTTTTTTGTTTTGTTTTGGTTTCTTTTCCTTTATTTTTAATTCTTTTTTTTTTTCGAATACATTGACGACGCGTTTGTTCGTTGCACCGCGCGGATTACCGGACTTTAGCGAAACTCCAAAATGCCAACCTGTAATTTACGATTGTAAACGAGAATCGCCGAAGCACGAGAGACAAATGAAAATTCTCTTGATTTTCTCCCCTCCCCTTGACCCCAATTTCACGAACTTTTTTAAACCAGTCGTTGAAAAAAAAAAAAAAAAAAAACAAACAAAAAGTTAATTCGTCGTCGATCTCGTTATCACGCTAATTCTAGTCGAATCGCGATAATCGAGTCACGGTTAGAGATCGACAAAGAAAATCCGACGAATTGTCTTTTTTGACTCCCCTGAACACCTCGCGTTCCTTCGACGAAACTCTCAAACAAAAAAACTATGTTTTCTGGCCTAAGAGTTCGTAGGAATTAATAGGAAACAGAACGGTATCATTTTTGTAATTTTTTTGCCCCGTCAGCTTCGCTGTTATCGAAAAACTTCGCGAAAGGACGATGAAATACAAAAAAAAGCAAAGATATATTTTTTACCGTGACGAGGCTTTGCCGAAATGAGGAATTTTTTCGAAATTCAACGAATTGCTCTTCAACTTGCACGTTATATATTTTTCTTTTCTTTTTGTAAATAGTTTTTTCGTGGTTCGCGATCGAGAGTCGGAAAGACGAATGACAAAATTTTTGCACGCACCTGCTCTCGATCGTGGATAATCGCAAAAGAAAGAGAGAGAGAGAGAGAGAGAGAGAGAGATCGGTAGAACGAAAAAAAACATCGTGGCGAACGTTTGCTCTCAAGAGAAAAGAGAATAAAATTTGGAAGAAGAAGAATAAGAAAAAATAATTAAAAATAAATGCGGATTTAGTTGAACGCTCCAACGAGAATTGTTCGTACGGCGTTTCATAGGATAGTTTAGAACTTTAGGCTAGTTCAGACTGTGATAATTATTTATCGTGCTTCTCTTTCTCCGAACTTATATTAATGAAAAGTTTACAATTAATAAAACAAACAGGACATTGAAGTAAATAATTAACGAGACCAGGTCGAATGCGCTCTCGGCCGAATGGGCACACGTTTTCCAAGAAATCTTTTTACTTGTGTCAAACCGACATGATTAAAATTCAAGATTAATTGTGTAATCAAGACACCACGTTCTTGCTCACGAAACGCTCGTTATCTTCCGGGCTAAACTCCACGAAAACAAAAAACGAAAATACAAATCAAGATAGAACAAGAAATAATAATAAAAAAAAAAAATGAATGAAAAGAACTTGAAAAAAAAAATGTTCGATTCCTTTATTGTTACTCCGGTCGGTGTCGTCTTGAGTAATAATCACGAGAGTTTTAACGCCGGGAGATCAAACGACCAAGTGTATCTTATTGTAGGACAAAAATCACTGCCAGGTTTTTCCCATGATCGGGGAATCCCCCCCCCCCTTTTCCCCCTTGCCCCTCGCCCCTTTTCCCTAATTACGATTCTCGATTGGAGCAAACGGAGGAAAGGAGACAAAAAATGCTTCTCTCCATTAGCCGTTACACATATCCCACTCGGATCTCTTTTTATCGATGTGATGACTGTAAATGATGTGTGTAGATCGTTTTTCATAGCGCTTATTCGATTTATCAATGTGGTCGTAGGATGAATTTTCTTATTTCCGATTTTCCTTCTCCCAGAGTATCCGCGAAATCAACGAGAGGGCCCCCCGACCGATCTTTATCCTCGCGATTGTATTTTTTTTTGTTTTCGTCATCGTGTATCTTTGAATTTTTATATCTCGTTTCGTCCGAGACGTGAACGGGTGACGAGCGTGGGTTGCGTGGGCTAAATTGGCTTTGTTGTTTTTTGATTGAAACAAAAAAATGGAGCTGGCGAGATCGCCGATCGCTTTATCGATAATTTAGTTCTTTGATTGTTTTTTTTTTTTTTTGAACTTTTGAAAATAAACATTTTCTATGTTCTCATGATTAACTGTAACTATTCACATTCGTCATTCTCATCAAATCATTTTACGAGGCTTTACTCGTTTGCTTCAATTTTTATAATTTCAATTTTATTAATGATAATTTGTTAAAATCATTGGGTTTGGGAAAATGAATTTGAAAATATTTCTTCTCTTCATTTTTTCACCAAATTAAACTCGGTGTTTGTTGCAGCGGCAGTGCTGGCGAGTCAGCAGGCCGCCGCGGTAGCTGCCTCGGTGATATCGCCTTTTCCGCCCAAGTGACCCACGGCCCCTGTCGCTCCCGTACCCATCGCCGGAAACTCCGCACAAACCCATCACAATCATCCGGCAACGAACGTTGGAAGCGCTGCTGCCCACTTGCACGGCAATACCGGCGGCAGACAGCCTTAGGAGGAACGAGAAGACGCCTCAAAAAACAGAACAAAAGAAAAGGAAAAAAAATCGATATATTCATTCGCGTTTGAACAATAAATAGCGAATGGACGGTGGCGCCCTCGTGCGGTGGCGTGGGTTAATCTCGCGTCTTTGCGAAGCGCCCTCGAGCGTTGTAGTTCGAAACGAAACAAATTGACAAAAAAAAAAAATCAACTAAATATTGCATTACTGTACTTCGAAGACTGAACACGATCCGCGAGGCTAAAATTAACGAAGAGAATCAAAGAGATACGGAGAACGAAAATAAAAAGTAATTCTCATGTGTTGCTCCTCGAGATTCGAGAAAAATAGTAAAATTTCAAGAATTTCCAAAATTGATTTTACGAAATTTTTGCTTTAAATACAAAGAGTAAAAAAAGAACAAAAAAACTTCATGAAAACAAAAAGTGTATGAAGATTTTTTTTTTTATACGATAAAATTTTCCTGAAGTGAGCGAAAACTTCCAAGCGTTTTTATCTTCGATTTTTTCCGCTTCTTCAATCGGTCAATTTTGCAATGAAATATCACACTCTTCATCGCAAGAGAAAAGACGATATTTCGAAATTGCGCAAAACGATCGGACCTCTCGGATTTCTATCGATTCCAAGTGATTTTGAAGAAAAAAAAAACAAAAAAAAATTTAAAAAACGAAAATAAAACGCTATAGCAAGAAAAAAAATGCAAGAAATTATGGGAACTATTAATTTTTAAAGAAACAGGACAATTCGTCGATTTATGATAATTGTATGAATACTCCTGTGTATCGACTTCATAGACGTAATTGAAAGAAAATAAAAATCGACGTGTTATTGGCCTCGCCTGTAATAAAAGAACGAAAAAGAGGAAAAAAACAATAACCAGAAGAGAAACGTCGAAATCCTCTGTGTAAATAATGTAATTAATGACGAGAAACGTTGTAGTTTTATGAATTACAACTATGTATGGTGTGTGTGTATGTGTGTGTATATATATACACATACATATTGTATGTAAATGTATACATTTAATTGTAGTTGAATTTTAAGAATTGTAATACGAATAATTGTAAACGATAATATGTCACGCGTTGTGCACACTTTTATCCCGACCCTCCCCCCTTAACCCTCATCAAGCGTGACCATTTTTTCCCAGAGATCTCTCGAGGACCGGGGAGGGAAAAATGAAGGAAGATAAAAGAAAACAATTTGAAAATAAAAAAACGCATATTAGTGGAGGAGGACAAAAATTGATCCTATTCATTATTTCCGGTAATTCGATTAATTTACAATGCCGAGAAACAAAAAACGAAGATTCTGGAAGAATTTTTTAAAAATCTATACGTGTCCTCAACCACTCGTAACGAATAAAGAATAAAAAAATTTTAAAAAGAATGGATTTATTGTGAATCCCGCTAGACTGAAACTCACGATAAAATCACGTGCGACAAATTTTCATTGAAAAATCTCATTCGCACTTCTGAATTAAATCTCGGATTTAATTCGTGGCTCGGTGGGGCTGAGATTTACGAGGGAAAAAAGAAATATAAAGAACAAAAAAAAATGAAATCGGCGTGATCGTGAGTCGACACAAAGTGAAATTTTTGTCCTAAGTGTAAAGAGAGCGAAAGAGAGCCGCGGCAATTTTGCGAATCGAAAAACGAGTGAATGCGCCAGTATAAAAAGTACGAGTGAGAAAAGGATGAGAATAAAAATTCACAGATAAACAGATAAGTGAGAATGAAAGAAAAAAAAGAAGAATGTTGATGCAAGTACGAGAATAAATCCACTGTCCGAATCAATGTATTTTATTGTAAAGAATAATTTGCAGACTTCGATTTTTGTAGAGAAAAAAAAATAATAATAATTAATTAATAATAATAATAAATAGTAACGATAATGCGTAAATTTGCTGAATCTATCTTGTAGAGAAATAAATTGAATAAATAAATAAATAATAAATAAACAATTTAATTATGTAACGATAATTAACGGTAACGACATATAAAGTATATATATATATGAAAGGAAGGAAGATAAAAAAAAATAAACAAAAAAGGATATTTCATAAGGCGGAAATGATGATTCTAAATAATTAAGAGGCGTTAAGTAATTGTAAATTGAAAGCTAGAATGCTATTTGTTTACTAAAAAGAATAAAAATGAAAACGAAGCGAGAGAGAAGCGAAAGGATTATGAATAATGAAGAATAAATAAATGAATAAATAAAATACATAACTTTTAGTTAGTATCGTGCGATCTTAGCGAGAAAGAGAACGAGAGAGAGAGAGAGAAAGAGAGAGAGAGAGAGCATGTGTGAGAGGAACGAAAGAGAACAAAAAATGTAACACAGCGATGAAAGGATAACAAAAAAACAAAATGTATTACTTATAAATATACGGAGTATAAGTAAGAACATAATATTAATTCGGTAAAATTTATCGATTACTTCTATTATTATTTTTATTTTTTATCTTCGTCATTGCCATTGCCGAAACGAGAAGGATACGTGTATAAACGAATATTCAATTATTTTTTCATTTTATTTTTGTCGACTTTTTATCTTCGTCGAGTTTTGACTTCGTGATTGATTTTTGGATTATTATTGAAAATCGCACTTTGTTGCAAATGCCAAATCAAAACATAACATTTTCCCCTTTTTTATTGTCCTTATTTCATTGTAAAAAAATGAATAATAAAATGGACGCAAAGTACATTCAACAATTTGCTGACGATTTTAACGACTACTCAAGGGTGCTTCAGCTTCGTGGGGTCCTAAACGCAAGAGAGGTTGATTTTTGAGGGAAAACATTTTTTTATTTATTTTGATGCTGTACTGTGATTTTTATAGAAAAGAAAAAGGAGTTAAAAAATAACAGTAGAGATATAAAAAAAACGAACAAAAAGTCTATAGGCTGTATTTGCTTGATAAACAAAATTTCTTCAACGGTCCAATACGTTTTTGCTATTTTTCCAAAACACGAACCCTTTTTATAAAATATCAAACCTTTCCAAAAAATAATGAACGAACAAAAAAAAAATAGGGAGTAAAAAATTCAAAAAATCAAATATAATTATTAGCAATTGACCTTCTGTAATATAAAAAAATTCTGCTCCTCTCTCCCTCTCTCCAGTTGTGCATTAAAATTTTGCCATAACGTTGCACAAGTTATCGCAAATTTATTGAGAAAAAAAATGCAATGAAAACATATGCACAGGAATAACGAAACCAAGTGGACTGAGATATAATATAATTAATTAAGAAGCCCCCTTTTTTCTCTTTCTTTTCCTTCATTTCATAGGATACAAAAAATACTGAATCTATTACGCTTTTATATATATGTATACATACATACATATATATATATATATATATATATATATATATTAAATAACTCATCGAAAATATAAACATAAAAAAAGAATAACATATAAAAGCAAATACAGAAATGCAGACATATTGTCGTTAAATTGTAAGATATTGTGTTCAGGCTCCAGAATGTATTCTGATACCCCTTTCCCAGATTATTATACATATATACATATATCTGTATATATTTAATGCGTTATGCTCCAAAATGTCCATACAAAAATAAAAATATTCAGAAATGTCATTTTGTAATTGCCCCAGTCGATTTTTATAGTAATCACAATTCAGTCATCTCGTAATTCAAATTTGCTAAATATCATTTTAACTCCACGAGGTGCTGAAAATTTCAAAACATGCAAGTTGAGGTTATTTTTACTGGAAATTTGTCAACTCGCATGAATTCACGATGCAAATGTTTATTTTGGAAAATATAATTAAGGTAAGTGAAAATTTTTCGAATTTAATTATTAATTTGACTAATTGAACGATTCTCTAGCCGAAAGTCATAATTTGCTTTAAAAAACGTGGTTCTCCGAAACCAGAATGCAATGCTTTTTCAATGGCGGCTGTCAGTCACGTGATTATTATTAGTTCGTAAAAATTCCACTCGCGGTAAGTGGCGCTATTATCCAATACAAAATTTCGAATTGAGGTTAGGTTCCCCAGAGTTGGAAATCGACAAACGTAGATGTTAAAATAAATCATCAAATTTTCGTCGATTTTCGCCAGTTTTACATCTGTTTAATACAATATTGTTTAAATTTTGCTAAAGGATGATCTTGTTATAACTTGAAAAAAGTGTGTGGAAAATATGGACGTTATAGAATACAAATTGGCTTCGAACAATCCGACTCTCATATCGCACGTATGTTTCTTTACATGTTTTATTAACTGCTTACTTTTTACGACTCTTTTTTTATATACGATAAAAATAATTGTTACTCCGTAAATTAGGCAATATGGAAATTGTTTGATGCTGTGAAAGAGAAAGTGGAAAACGGCGAAAGCGAATCCAAGGTATCGATCAATTGATACGCATTAAATATGACTAAATTTGTACAAGTTTCGTATTTTTTGTGTTTATTCATTTGTTTTTTTTTCTTTTTTTTAAGATTACTGAGTTAAAATTCCTTTTGAACCTGTGTGAAAGTAACAACGGAATAATAAGTATCACAACATGCCAGGCTTTAGTAGCGCTAGCAGAAAGCGGAGTTCTTTCCACTTCAACCATTCTGTCGAATTTAACGGTTTGTCTGGGAAAAGCAAAGTTCGTAATTTTTTTCTCACATTCTGTCAAAATTCTTTATAAATTTATAATTAAAAACTGAGAAATAAACATTCATGCAGGAAGAAACTTTTTATTCTTATTTTTATTTTTGATGGTCCTGTACGTTCCATTCTCTAAAAATAATTTTCTTATAAAAAAGTAAGAAAAAAAATTATTTAGTAAAAAAAGGAGGACCTTTTTTTTATGTTCATTTTCAATGTTCCTGCATGTACCCAGTTTTCACTCCCATTGCTTTACCGAAAATCGGAGCAAACGTCATTCATTTTGAATCCAATTAGTAAATATTTTTAATATATACCTTTTTTTCTTAATTAAATAAACCTGAATCTGTTTTGGTAGACACTGCGGATCGGTCGCGTCGGCGATATGCAATCTCTTGACCCTAGATTTGAAAACACTTAAGCCGGAGAGTGAATGTACTTTTACTCTGAAAACACCGCAGCATCCGTTGATTACGGTTTTGATACAGAAAAAGGAAGCATGGAGAGACCTGCTGATGGATGTGCAAACGATGTTGAATCATTGCGAAGCAAAGTACACATTTCTGTTCGAAATATTATTTATTCCATTTGGGGACTAAAGAAAAATAGAAATTTTAATTAAATTAATTTTATTGCAGATTATTGGATCGTTACGTGACACTTTTACGGCCACTCTTTCTTTATATTCTATGCGATCCTAAGCTCTCCCTTTCGGAGAGTTGCAGACAACAAGCGTGGCATTTGTTGACACTGGCGAATGGTACAATTGAGCTACAAATCGAAATTTTACACTGGCTCCAAACTTCCAGCTTGGAACGTTGTCTCGACACGAATTATCGTATCCTCGAGATCGCTGAAATTGCTAAGACATACCGAAACAAATCATTTTGCTCCACACTCGTTCCTTTAATCATGTCAATGGCCCTGGAACTTTTACGAAAAAATGGAGATCCTCGCTCCAATCTGGATATGGTTTCGAATATTCTTGATTGCAGCGATTATAATTCGGGCAATGTTTTGACGTGCTTGGTGGCCGAAATGATCACGATTTGCCCCAGTATTTATTTACTGGATATCGTGAGTATTGGTTCGTCAAATTTTAATTTTATTTTTATTGATATTAAAATTTGGATGTGATTTCCAAATGCAACTCTTACATAGCGTGAAATTAATTTTTAAATGTTTCAAGGTGACAAAATCCTGGAGAGGACTTCATGTAATAGAACGATCGCCCACGCCTTAATATCATCGATTCTCCAATGGATGGCATATCCCTCAATATTGTGTTCAGAGGCTCTGGACCTTGCGAAGAATCTGATCAAAAAAATAGTCACAGGAGCATCAAAAAAGTGTAAATCGAAAGATTTTCAATCGGAAAAAGAGTTCGAATGTTTGCACAAAGTTGACGCGAATCTCCAATTCTATATCGAATTGTGTTCCACCGTGGAGTCTTGGAATCAAGAGACGATTTTGCCATGGCTAAAAAAATTATCGAAATCGCCGAATTACGTATTTCCGAATTACAAGCTGATAATTGCTGGACTATTTTTAGAGAGTAATAACACAAAAATTATGGAAAAAACGTGTAGTCTTCTCGTGGAATTATCAAGAAACGAAGGTCAAATATTGCCCATGATTCTTTACAAATTGTCAAATACTCGAGACCGTGAACAGACAAAAACTTTGTTATTCGCTCTGCCGAGATTGACAAAATTGAAGGAAAACGTGCCGATCGTAATGAGTACTTTGAAGACACTCTCAGCAGCTGGAAAACCTCTGAATTATCTTGCGATTGAATTGTACGTTCAAGCGTTGACAGTGGAGCCACGATGTCATCGGCATCTTCAAACAGCGCTCGTGCAATTGAGCAACACCGATCTTTCTTGGCAGTCGGACGTGACATGCGCAAGAGCGATGAAATACATTTGCGAAAATCATTCCGAGCACGGAGCTGAATTAGTGCCACTTTTATCACAAATATTGAATCGATGTTCCTCCAAAAGTGGAAGTGCTGCAAGCGCTTTATGCCTAAATGGCATTTCCGCTCTTTGCGTCGCCGGCATCATAGAAATTTGTTCAACTTGGCGAGTCCTCGCTCCAAAAATGAACGAAGAAAGGCGTGCGATTGTTGTACAAGCTATTTGTGAACTTTTTGGCGACATACCACAAACCCCCAGCCAGGAAGCCACCGAATATGGACAATTGATGACTGAAGTTCTCACGAAACTATGGGACTATGCTTTAAATTCGAAAAAGCCTGAAATCGTCGAATCGGCTTTTAAAGCTTTGCAATCTTATAAATTGTCCAATATGCCCCTGCGCGTACTTCCGGTTGATTTTATAAATCGTGTGGAAAAGCCAGAAACGGTGAACAGTCGAAAAAATGAGGAGGAAGAAGGCGATGATAAATCGGAGAATCTTTTGCCTTACATTCCTGCGCATTATTGGATTTTTCTACTGGAAAATATCAATCGGTCCTCACTTCCAGCTGCGAGTGATTTTTTTCAACATTTTATTGCCGATGAATTGCACAATTTTCGCACTGGTATTTATCGATGGCCTCATGGTGAACCCGGCAATTTTAAATACCTTTCGGAAAAAAGTCCTCTTCGAGCAATCGGTGAATACATAAGAACTTACAGGCCCACGCACAACGAGAATAAAAAAACCGTCGCGATTGAATGCATGAGAATATTTTCGCACAAATACTTAAAAGCCCTTCCGCCAATCGAATTCTTAAATTTTAAACCGGCCATAGAAATATCTTCGGAAACACGAGAGTACGGACTTTCTTTGGCATGTCATCAAGCCCCCATTTCACCATCGGCCAAAGAATTTCTGGAGAAACATATGACTGTTTTTACGAACAAATGTGGGACTTTGAGTCCTGAAGAATTCAAAGAATGTTTGAATATTTATGAGAAACTGGATGACATTTGTCGAGCAGTTGGCTCTAACGTCCTTGGCCCATTTTTGGAAACAACCCTTAACAATATTCTCGAAAAAGCTTGTCGGGACAACGAAAATGCCATTGCCATATTCGACGAAATAATGGAATATTTTGCAAAAGCTCTCAAAGACGAATTAATTCACAACGACAACAGATCGTTGATTACGAGTACTTTGGAAAAATTGATGGATCGCATTGACGTAGATTCGAAAATATTTAAATCGTACACGAACGCTGCTTTGGAATTGACCACGGAACAATTAGAGAGAATGACTTTGCCCAGCGTTTGGCTCGAAATTACTGCTGATAAATTACGGAAAGCTATAATTATTCGAGCTGAACTTGTTCTGAAGAAAAATGACGTTACTCCGTTGAGCTGGATGAACGAAATTATTCGAGCTTCCTCTTCGACCCTGGCGTAAGTTTTAATATAGGAATGAAATAAAAAAAGGTTTTTTGGAAAAATAATTATGAAGTAGAGTTCAATTTAAAGCGATGTTCTTACTTTCTCTGGTTGAAGAAATCGATTTTTTAAAATTGTCTCTCGAAATACTTTTATTTTATTGTTTCCTTAATTTTTTTTTATCTACTGCGAATAAAAGTAATTTGTTTCTCTTTTAATAGCGTTCACTCGTGTCTTCTCGAACAACTGCAAAGAATTTTGCCTGAAATAAGATTGGAAAAATCGAATGCAGCTTGGACGTTGAATTTGATGCGTCGAATAGGATCGATACTGATTGAAAGCAAGGAAAAAGAAGAGAATCTCGATGCAGCTATATTTTTGTGTGAAATTTTATTCATCAGTGTCGTTTGTTTATCAGCGACGGATTGTCTACTGTTGAATGATCGTAGTCTCGTGACGTCACACGAGACAAGAGCAAAATTATTTCCCCAGGCTTTGGCCAGTATAGTCCAAACGGCGTATTGGAAAGACATAATTCCGCAAGTAAATTTTCCTTTTTACGTCAAAAAAACATTATATTTGTTTCCTCATCATTTATACATAAAATTGTTTTACACCATCGACCATCTTTCGTTTCTAATTATCAGTCATTTCTGTTTTATTAATTTGGTTTTTTTTTCTCTCTTTTGTTGAACAGACTATGGAATGGTTGAATCACATGAGAACCACTCCGATACCCAGAATGTACAAAATCGTATTTCACAATGCTCTGGTATCACTGAAGAACGAAGTCTACTTCGATGTTGCATGGACGAAATATTTATCTATCAGAGCTCCAATAAATGCGTGATATTTGAAATATATTACTTTAATTTCACAGATATGTGCTAATGAAATTTACATTGTTGGAACGCAAGGGAAATTCGTGCAAATTCTTTATTTTTTATGCAAATTATATTTTTTTAAATTTCTTCGCACGTCAACAATGCAAATTTACACATTGAGAAATATTAATTTACTCTTACGATAGACAAATCGTTTCGGAACTTATGCGTAAGACAATTGACGGCGTGTTGTTATTATTTTTTATTTTAATGTTTTTTTTAATTCCCACCAATGAGACTTTTTTCTCCAATAATCGGGCGAGGAAAAAATCGGCGTTTTTCGCGTGTTTCACATCGTCAGCGATGCCTTTCAATAAAATGTTTAATAGTAATTTATTTACTATGATTGGTTTTAACGAATTTTTTGGAAAGAGTCGGTGTGAAGATCGTCGGCTTTTCATTTCCGGCGATCAATATTTTATCCATTTTTTTTTCTCTCTTTTTTTTATATGTACCAAAATCGATTCGCTCGATTAGCCACAGTCTCACAGTACGTCAACAAGCGAAACGAGACTCTCAGAAAAAAATTGTTCACTCGTCACATGTGCTGTATGTGACGATACTCATAATGCTACACCGATGTTTCGTTATTGTCAAGAGCCATCACCGTAAGTGTGTTCGGACGTGAACCACTCAATATTTGCTCCTGCGACGGTCTCATCCTTGGCTCTAAAATGTTTCTTTTCGTCTCTACGTTTTTCTTTATCGGTGTTCTACTCGGACTTGATTTTCTGCTGCTCGGATAAGATTTGAGTAAGCGAGCACTGAAAAATTCAACAAAATTTCTATTTGGCCTACTTTTTGTATTTCCAAATAGAATTTCAACGAAATTTGAAGAAAAAATTTTATTTCCAACTAAGTAATTTGAGAAATTAAATTTTTTCGTTTTTTTTATGGAACTTACGCGTCGATCAGTTTGAGATGCAGTCGAGAATAAACTTGGTATTCTTCGTCGCTGAATTCTGTTGGATCGTGTCTGGCATGTTCGTATAAATCACAAAATTGGTGAATCATTCGTTGGCCACTGCCGTTCAAAGGAGCAGCCAGACTGGTGAGCAAGTAAGCTCGAAGATTCTCAGATGGATGCCTCTTCAGACAATTGTCGTATTTTGTTATCTCCGCTTCTAGAATATAATATTTTATAAACAATAAAAACAAATTCGAAGTCCAATATTTTTTTTTAATCGTTATATTTACCGCTAACAAATAGTATGGAAAAAAATATCATATTTGTTTCTTTTATTTTCGTAAAAATGCCATTAAAATATCAACTCAGTAGTTACGGCAGAAAAACTAACGGAAAGCTATAACAATAGCATCGATGAAAAACAAAAAATATTTGATTTTTTCATCGATACACAAAATTTTGGAAATTGTGTACACTCTTTTGCAAATTTAATTATTGGGTTCCAAAAAAAAAAGTTTGACCAATTTTTCAAGCCTGAAATTAGTAAATTTGGGGTGCTGTTAGAAAAAAAAAAAATTGTGTTAAATTATTAAAAAATACAGTAAAATATAGGCTATAAATTTTCAACAAAAAATTAATAATGATTAGAAACTTTTTTAAATATTTTGTGAACTTTAGGAGCAATTTTGATTTTTAAATAACAAGGAAAAGGTGAAAATGAAGATTGAAATTACGTACCTAAGGTTTTAACATCATCGACAGCTTTGAGCCTGTAATAATGTGGTGGCACTTGACTGCCAGGTGCTAAAATATATCTATGATCACTTATGAGTTGTGGCTCATACTGAATTCTGGGAATGACTTCTATCCTCCTCTCAATTTCTTTTTTCAGCGACTAAACAAACAAATATTTTTATCGAGTGTCAATAAATATCTTTTTTTTTCTGCTCTTGTTTATGGACTCGAGTTTTAACCTAAATTGACGAATTTCCTTACCTTTTTAGCGTCATGACCAATCGGAATATGCGGACCTCGCCTTGATCTCAGTGCAAATCTCATGATTTGTCTCTTTGCGAATATAAACAGCAACAAAATCGTCAATACGCCAGCAGCTATAAATATAACTATTGTCACACCGGATAACTCCTCCGTCATATTGCTATCGCGATCCACGAAATACTGACAACTGACAACATACACATTCCAGCTGGTTTTTCTCAATTTATTATTATTATTTTTGGTTCTCCAGCAAAAAACGATCTTTTTTACCGATCGCAAATAAAATAAGAAATCCAATTGAAACATTATCATCGATTTCATTTTTTTGAATGAAGTCAAATCAAAATAAAATTTAATTTTGTTACTATGCAAATATTGTTTAATTATTTTGAAGTGAAATAAGAAATTTAAAAAATCATGAAACAGATCCGTCCTCTGGATTGGAAGCATTCTGAGAGAACAAGATAAATTTCTACTCAGTCGATAAAAAAGATTTTTAGAATAGGTTTCTCATGAAAAAAAAACAATTATATTCCATTTAGAAGGTTAAGCGAAAAATTACTGAAAATTTTTACGCGTAGCTATATTTGTCTTTGTTTTTTGAAAAATGAATTGGGAAGCATCAATAATTGAATAAAAAACGAAATTGTGTAATAATTGGAACGATTTTATTTCATTTATGCGTAATAAAAAACATGTATTTTTCTTCTTTTATATTTACATATTGCTTTACCATTCGAATGGCCGATTCTCAGTCCGCCAAGAGATCTGTTAATAACAAAAAAAAAGGAAAAACTGGCTCACGCGGCAATTGACAGGAAATTGCCGAAAAAACATTTGGTTCCCTCTGCTCTACGAGGAAACACATAAATTATAAGTTACATTATGGCAATTATTTATTGTTGTCTTTGTTTTTTCAACTCTATTGTCGATTCACTGGCCAGAATAAAGTATATGTACAATTGCAGCGACTAATACCAACAGAAGGATCATACTTAAAATGACGATGAGCAACGAAACAAATATCATCATCTTTTGTTGAAAATCCTCTAAACAATAATGCACTTAAAGTTATTTCTTTTATTTCTTTGTTTTTTTTTCTGCAGTCGCTCGCAAAAATTCTATTATTTATATAGTATCACAGCGCTGATTTCTCGTCCTCCGGCTCCTTCTTTATCGGATGATTGCACTCCATCAGGGCAGGATTTGCCACTGCTATTATGTTGTCACCTCTTGACGCAATTACCTGCAAAAAATAATAGAAAAAGAAACGCCTGAAGTAACCAAAAATCATATCGTCATTTTTGAATTTTCAAGGAGAAAACAAAATCGAATTCGCGAATTTTTGGGGCCATATTTAAATATGGCCCCATAAACTGATTAATCAGGAGTCCAAAAAAGAGAATTTTTGGGATTTTTAAAATAAAAAAAAAAAACTTTTGCTCATTTAAAAAAAATTGAAACATCCCAAAAACGTTTTTTTGGATCTGTGGACGATTTTTCTCTGTATTTTTCATTATTCTTTGATCATACAATATAAAATTACCTTCAAATTGAAATCTCCTTCCTTATCAGTATTATCAGCTTCTCCCTCGTTAAGATCCTAAAAAACAATTGATACAAATAAAGGATGAAATCGATGAAATATTGATCGTAAATATGCGAATGAAAAAAATCTTACGTGCATAGACGAAGACTCCTCGTTCGAGAAGGAAAATTGACTGTCGGAATCGCTTATTTCCTCAATGCTCGTAGCGAAAATACCGTTGTTACTCTTCTTCCGCCAGACTGGACTGAAAAAAATGTCAATATCGACAAATCAATAAGCAAAAAAGAGTCACCATCCTCTAAATTTTAAGCTGGGGACTACAATAATTTTTATTTAGTCATATTGAATCATTAATTAATTTTGTTCATTGAATTTGAAGATGAATAATTAACAACAACAAAATTCCCCAAGGAAAATTATGTAAGAAAATTTTAATCGTTTTGTTTTTTCAAATTTAGAGGTGTTTTGAAACGGTGAAATTTGTTTATTGCCCAAAGAATAACCGCGAATTAATCGAATTTAATGAAACGATGACGTTTTGCTTGAAAATATGAAACGAAAAATATTCACCTGGAGGAACTGTGTCGTCTCGAGTTCAAATTATTCGCATCGGATCCGGAACAGCGTAAATCCAACTCCGCCTAGAACACTCAACTGCTAAAGACAGGTATGAACACTAAAAGAGACGAGGATTTGGCCAGATTTGCCAAGAGAATGGAAACCGAGACAACAAACAGAGAGGAAGAAAGAAAAGAAAGAAACACAATAACAAATGTAGGCAAAATCAAAACAAAGTAAGCCAACGACAGAGAGAAATGGAGAAAGAGCAGAAAGTCAAGAGGACAAAGAGAGTGAGGGAAATAAAACCAAGCGAATTTTGAATCAGCGAAACACCCACACACCCACATACACACACACACACACACACACACACATACACACACACGATTTCCTCGAACTGTAAGTAAAATCCACGTAAAACTCGAGGAACTCGTACCAAACATTATACAATCTAAGGAAATATGGTGTCAATCAAATCTTGATTTACGATTCACAAAAATTTCGTCCAAAAAGAAATGTACGTGCTGGAAAAAGCTTTTTCTCGTGCCAAATAATTTCACACGTCGAAAGACTGAAAAAAAAACGTAAAAAAACATGAGAAAATTCTCGGGTCCCGCGCCAAATACAACAAAACGTAAAAAATCATTAAAAACAACTCAAAAACGCAAAAAAACAAAAAAAACACGCGAGAATCGAATATGGAATACTTGACCTTATCAATTCCGTCACAGCCCTAAGTTGATTCATTTTTTTGTTCGATTCCTCATTTTAACGCGGATTCCTTTTTTTTTGCCAAGAGCACAGGGCGTTATAAAAGCCGCGAAATTAATTCGTTAGCGCGTTTTATGCCATGTTAGTTCGACCTTCTTCGCTCCGTTGCTCGTTCAAATTGAACGTATGATTTTTTTACTTTTTGTAAAAGAAAAATAAAAAAATCACTTCTTCGAAGATTGCGCGCTAACCTGGGACGTGTCTTCGTCCTCGCCATCCGCAGACTCGAGGTGACGACGCTTCGAGCGCTCGCTCTCGGAATCGTCACCGTTTTCCCTTGATCTCGTCATTGTCATACTGCAAATAAGAAAAATTATTTCATGTTTTTATTTCATTGTTCCAAATTTGTTATCTTCATTTTTCAGTTTTAATACATATAAGTTTTGTAAAGAGTCTTTGTTAATCAGCAATATTAAGAAATGAACCCTCTTTGTTATAATAGAAAAAACAGCCTTTTAGACAATTTTTCAAATAAAACAATAATCATAACAGGGCGAAAATTTAATTCTTTGAGCCATACATTTTTCTTTACGTACGATTTACTTGAAAGTTCGTATGCACAGCTTTTTGACGTCGCTGATTACGAATCTGAACTAAAAATTCGAAAATGAGTGAAAGTTTTTAGTCAATACTAATGTTAATTTGGATCTAGTACAGGATCGATCGCATCTTTATTTTTTTTTACAAAAACCTCAGACCGGAAAATTAAAAAAAAAAAAATTCTGAACAATTCTTCGAAGCGTATTGTGATTGTGAAAAAATTTCCATCGCGATTTTCATAGTAGATTAGTAGAAAGTTCATTTTTTCAAGAAAAAGTACAAATTTTGATTATTTGTTTACACATGGTATTTTACAATTAGCAAATAATAAATGTACATTTTTTTGTACATTCGTGAATATCCTACTGACCATGTACAAACGAAAAATTTGTTATTTGTTGCGGCAATAGTAGTTAAATAATAAAAAAACTGCAAAAATAAAATGAGACAAGGTGAGTCCCACCGTGGCTCAAAGGGTTAAATTGCTTAATTAATAATGGATGATAAAAAAAAAAAAGATTGATTCGTACTACTGGCTTTTGGAGTAATGATATCCAGAATCTCGTACGACACGGCGAGCGAGTGGAAACAGTTCGTCTCTTCGTGTGAGAAGAGCCGGAACGAATCTGCATATTTGCGCAGCAGCTTCGTTGACCGAAACCTCGTGGAGAGTCAAAGGTTTTTCAGGTTTCCTCTTGCAATCGAATCTCCCATAAATTGCAGCGTATTTTCTAATTTCTTCCATTCTCTTTGGGTCGCTCTCCGGAATTGCCATCACCATCTGTGGATGAACATTAAATGAGAAATTACGACAAAGAATTTAAGCGCAAAAAATAATAAGAAGCAGATAAAAATAATGAAGAAAAAAAAAATTTTAAAGCAGAAAAACATTATTAAAAGGCAAGGAAAATGATTAAAAGCAAAAATAAGATAATTGCAGTAAAATACGATGAATAAAATGATAAAAACGAATGTATGATTAGTGGAAAATGAAGATTGACGAAGAGATCGACTGCGTGCATGTCTTACACGTATACGAGGATCGTGTTCATCACAAACTTGAGAAAAAGTGTACGAGAAAGAAGAAGAAAAATAAAAATATGTAGAAAGGGAGGGGGAGGGGGAGAGGGAGAGGGAGAGGGAGAGGGGGGGGGAGAGAGAGAGAGAGAGAGAGAGAAGGGAAGGAATGATCATGAGCCAGGTCTGGACAACAAAAGTGGACAAGTTACTTGTATCTTTCATTAGTATGGCGATCTAGCAAAACATAATAATGCTTCGTTCAGAAGATCAAGAGAAAGAGATGAATATAGAGATGAAAACATATTGTGAGGATTCTCGGGTCCAGAATGAGGAGAGAAGAAAACATATCGAGAAGGATTCTCGGGTTCAGGACGAAAGGGATAAGAAAAGCGTGCGATGTGCGTGACTTACGCACACCACGGCCCCCTGCCAGTTATGACTCTTGCCTTGAATGTTTTTTCTACCCCAAGCCACGAGCAGAAAAATCGAAATGAAAAGAGAATCTTCAGTACACCCGTTTATCAAAGATGATCAACAAGAAAATTGTATTTCTTCTGTCTTCATAATGTTTTACACATACATTTGTGAGGAAACATTTTTTTTTCTTTAAAATTTCAGTCTTCGAATTAAAAAAAATGCAATTGTTTCATTATTTTCTATTTTTCTTAGTTCTATTATTTATTTTTGAGTTATTTTATGGCCTGCATACATTTTTTTCGAAATTTCACCTATTTTTATCAATAAAAATATTTCATCAGGAAATGAAATTTGTTCTGTGAATATTTTGAGTCTTTTTCGAGGCTTTTATGTGTTTCATAATTATTTGTACCTCGAGATTTTTGCAAATCTTCTTTTTGACGTTATGAGGCTTTGGATCGAGAGGACGAATCGTCGATGCAAGACGCTCGGCAGCTTCGGCCAGCCTCTGAACTTGAGACGCAAGGAGTGACGGCGTTGGTTGCGTCGGACTCGCCGGTGCTCCACCGCCACTCGGACTCGGCGTTGTTCCACTACCGCACGAAGATTCACACGTTCCCACCTGAAATATTAAAGGAAAATTAATGAAACGTTTGAAATTTCTTTTTTTTTCATATTTTTATTGATTTTTGCGTTTTCATTTTCTCATGAAAAATTATTCGAATTAATTGAATACAATAAAGCATAATAAATAGAAATCATTTTTTGCTACTTTTGTGATGTTTTTCTTTTTTTGGCAAAGGTTGAATAAATCCAAAAATGGAAAACTAAAAATTGTAACGTACCTGTAAAACCCCAGGACTGTGAGACGCTGAATACGAAAGAGGGGCATTGGGGCTAGGACTATGTCGATAAGTCGTAGTCGCGACAGGAGCCGCGACATTGGCCGCAGTAACGACCGGACTCGCGCTTCTTCTAGGCAAAGGTGTCAAAGCTACTTGGCTCGTTGTGTAAACGCCTGGCGTGACCGTAGTTGTTTGTGAATTGCCACCGAACAAAGTGGTTGTCGAAGTCGATAGATTCGGCGTTGGTTGTTGAGATCTTGGACTCGCGCAAGAAAAACCCGAAACTCCGCAGGTCGAATTTTTATTCGCATTCGCAGGCACTACTGGTGTTTGGAAAAGCGCTGTAATAAAAGCAAAAAAAAAACAAACAAATTGTAACCAAAGTACGAAAAATTTGAAATGGACGTTAAACGTTTTACGATAAAAAATACCAAACAAAATTTGAAAATAAAATTGTAGCTTTGGAGAAAATGTGGAAATGAAAATGAAAAGAAAAGGCGAAAGAAAGGAGGAGCGTGAAACAAATAGACTACGAAATATTTGAATAAAATACTGAGAAAAAAAATCAAAAAACGGAATAAACGAGACGTACAAAAATCAGGAATTGAGGAGGTAATAAATAAACAAGGGAAATGAGAAAATACGAAAATTAAGGAAAATAAAGAGAAAAATCTACAAAAAAGGATAAAAAACAAAACAGAAAACAAATAATAAGAAAATTATGGCAACGAGGCAAAAAAATCAGGAGTCAGAAAAATTGTCAATAATGAAGGAAAATGAGAGATATGGATCTGAAGGAAAAACAGAAAGAGGCTTAAAAAAATGACAGATAAAAAGTTAGATGAAAAATAAGGAAAAGACGACTTATAAAAATCAGGGATTAAAAAATGATAAATATATAGGAAATGTAAAAGAAAATTCAAAAATTAAAGGAAAGTAAGAACAGGACGTAATTATGATAAATAAATAAAAACTGAAAGATCGAGCAGAAAAATAAAAGGAATAAAGGAAGAGGTCCGAGAAAAAAACAAATGAAATGACGAATAAAAATTCATTACAGTGAGTCGATCTTGAATCATATGAGACTTTTTTCAATCGGGAACTCGGATGATTTGCAATCGATGGAATGAATTAATGGAGATTTGTTTTTGAGTGAATGGTAAAGGACATAGCGAGAAAGGATTTAACGGAAAGTAATGGTAAAATAAAAAAAATATAAAAAAATACGCTACAAGGATTCGTGATCCATTCTTGAAGAGCCTTCTGCAATCTCCTCACGTGCAATGGTTTGCTCGCCATACCAACGAGCGCCATTATTTCCAGAAATTCCTCCTCCCCGGCGTCGCAGAGTTGCTGCACGTCGTCACCACCTCGCAAAAGAAAAACACATATATATACTATATTTCAAGATGACACAAAACTACCACTCGCGAGTTCCATACATTTTTCGTCTTCGCAGTTTATTATCGACTATGAAACAAGAGACGAGCTTGTAAGAACGAATATTTCGAGGACGAATCAAAAGATTGGAAAAAAAACGATCAAATTTCGAGATTCGACGAAAATCTTCTTACAAATTCTTGTCGTTTTTGCATATTTTTTTAAACAAGATTATAATTTTCAAAATATTTCAAAGTAAAATGTTCCTGGGGTTGAATTACTCCATTGCACATCACATCACTAGATGGAGGTGAGCATTCGAAGGGAGAAAAAAATAAATATATATGAAATTGTATCGAAATTTCGGTTAAATAAATATACAAAATTCGTGGCATTACATTTTTGTATTTCCTTTTTCTATTTTTCCCTATTTGGTGTTTTGGTTACCATTTTTTTTTTAATCCAATTTTATACTATAGTCATGAATGACAAATTCGTTGCATTTGACGTTTGTCTTTGTGACCTAATTTAAAATAAGTGCAATTTTAATTTATACACATTTATATATGAGAAATGCGTTGCATTTGATTTTGAGCTTTGTGACCTAATTTAAAAAAAAAGTGAAATTCGAAGGTTGGATAAAAAATTCAAAAAATAAACTTAAAATCGTTGTACAAAAGAGAAATTCGAGGCTTACCCATTTCAAGAAGGGTGTCGTAGTAACCGAGAAGGGAAGCTCGTTGCATTACTCTGTACAATTGCAATTCGGCCTCGTTCTGAGGAACGGAGGTCTGGACCACTGTAAAAGGAAATGAAAACAATACAATTCGATACATGAATTAAGAAAATTAAATGAGAAGCAATAAAATAAATTTGTAAAGTAATTGATGAAATAAAATGAGAAAAAAAACGTATGACAGACGACTGTACACATATATATACATATATATGTCATATACATGTATATCTATATATATATCTATATCGTTGTTTTGCGTTCTTTTTCTCGTTATATAGAATTGCAAGGGTGTCCTGACTAGTTTCTTGCAAATTTCGAGGAACTGGGATAAAAAGTAGCGAGGCGCTGAACTCTCGAGAGAGCTTCAGCAGTTGAGAGTCTTTCGCTCTGCGTGCACACACGTAGAACGTATAAATTAATACCGGTGAGACGCGTGAGCGGCAGCAAAGAGAATGAAAGACTGAGAGAGAGAGAGAGAGAGAGAGAGAGAGAGAGAGAGAGAGAGAGAGAGAGAGAGAGGAAGAGATTTTGAAAAAAAAAACGTCTCAGAGAGAGGTAAGAGAGCATAGGCACAATGGTGAGCCACAGACAGAAAGAGAGAGAAAGAGAGGGGTAGGAAAGGAGCTTCTAAAAAACTGGCCGACGGTCTTATTACCAGTGGCCGGGGCCGGTCTCACGCTTATATACCCTCTCTCTCTCTCTCTCTTTCCCTCTCTCTCTTTCTCTTTCTCTCTTGCTACTTTTTAGCCACGGCAATCGTCTCTCGTCATACAGCGCATAGCGCGGGGTAGGGTGACTTGCTTCGCGAGATTTTTATATGCCACCACCGCGTTTGTTCGTCAAGAAGAAAACGAAACGCGGTGGGAAGGAGGGAGATGAGAACCGAAACGGCCCAAGCAGATCAGGGCGACACGAATAATAGTGGATTTAATGCAACCGCCAATTTTTATGAGAATTCAAAATTTCGGCAATAATAAATACTTCGTTCAACGATTTTTATGAAATTTATAAATATTTATATTTCATCGATTACAAAATTAATTGATGAAATCCAAGTTTATATTCATCCAGGATTTATTGAATGGGCGATACCAAAAATTTCATTTAATTCAATGAATTTCTTTACATATATATAAATATTTACGAATATTAATTAAAATGCGACCCCAAACTTGGCTAAGAATTTTGAAAAATGGAAAATAATAACAAATTTTTTCAATTAATTTGATGAAGTGTGCACTGCATCGATAAATCAAATGTAACCAATATTAAAAGCAATTGAATTAAAAAAAAAAAATTGAATAAACGATAAAAATGATGAAATATATTTAATTAAATGTCCCAAAATCCAATTAATTTTCGTACCAAACCAAATGTTCAATGTTTTTTCTCTCCATTCCCTAATATCGATTCGATTTAATACTTTTTTTGTTATCGCTGCAATGAAACCTTTCAGATAGGCGATCAAATCGACTCGTCAAAATTTATGGATGGCGAGAGAGAAGAAGGCTTTTGTGATTTTCATAAGTATTCGAGCTATGCAGTTCGACAGGTCTGTCGAAAATATGCTCGGCCAATTCTTATACATATATAAATACATACATGCACACACATATACATATATACATAAGGCTCTTCCTGCCCAGAACTCCTCCCTCCAGTTGTGAATTCTTTATTTTCCTATTCCGGTGCGGATTTACCATGTGCGTACCTGACGGGGTTCGTTCGCGATGTAGCCTGTCATTTGCATAACGACTTTTTTTTTCGCGAAACTCGCGGTTTTTTCAAATCATACGGCGGGAGAAACGTTCGGTGCACTCGTAAAGTTTTTCTTATATTTTTATTTCGTATTCGTGCGATGCGGGAATGAAAAAAAAATAAAAATAATAATAATAATTACATACAAATGAATATATATTTTAATTATTATATTTTTATTATCATTATTAAATTAATTATTTAAAAATTCATTATGTTTATATTGTTGAAAGAACCTTGAAAATGTGGAGATATATTATCTACGAACGTGCTTTAGAATGATAGAGAAGGATTGACGGAGCAGGGTGAGGAAGAAAAAAAACTTGATCCCTCATGCTCTGTGGGAACCCTTAGCGTAATCGCTTTCTGTACAAATGTGTACCCTCGTGGTTTGGATATGATACGAGCCCTCTCGAGAGTCCAGCCTGACCGGTAACCGATCGTCGTGACCTTTTTTTTCTTTCCACAAGCCCTTTGGTGTTTTGTGGGTATGCAGACCCAGGGCCTTGATACTTTGGGTCTTCGGGGACACGAGGACATAGCCGAGGGTGCCCCAGGTGCAAGATATTCATGTCTTGAATCACTTTTTTTCGTTTTAAGCGTATTTCGTTAGTTTAATTAATAAAATGGGATTCATTTGTTTTAACAATGTTTCTTGAATCATTTTCGACAATAATGGCGTACTCGATGTGTAGAAATGAATATTGTTAACGTTTTTTTTATTTATTTTTTCCTTGTTTTTTTTTTTTTTTTAATCATTAATGTAGGATTGTTCAATTAATATTTTTGTTTATAATTTTTTTAGCGTATTTTTCGACAAACAATGTGCTCCATCGATAGAAATGAAGATACTTTTTGTAGATTTTTCGGTAATTGATAATTGAATCATGAGTAATAAATATTGTTAAAATTCTGCTAATTCTTGGGTCTTTATAGACGAAATTGACGAGTTGTTTGCTGTGTTATTTCGATATAACAGAATTTTCTGTCGCAACATATTTTATGCTGATAAATTTTTGTTTTATTTCGTTGTTGAAAAATCAGTAATTATTTTTTATTCAGGCTCGAAGCAAGCACTGTAATTAGGTCATCGAGCATTACTCTCAATAAATCGATGAGAGCTTTTATAAAAGAATTCGTTCAAATTTAGCACTCGTTTTACCAACGTGGGTAGCACGAAGTATTTTTATTTTTTTCTTCGGTAACGCGACGATCTTATCGAGCCTCCCTAGAAAGTGGGAATTGACATTTTCTTCGTTAAAAATCAATTTAAAAACCACCAATCGTAGAATCGTTTATCCTCGTAATTGATCCCGCGATATCGCCATAAACCACGGAGAGTGCTGCCCCCTTTTGGGACTAGTACATCGAGAGAGGTAAGGCAAATGAGAGAGGAAACAGCGTAAGAAGAAATAAGAAGAAGTGCATGAGGAACAGGGGCAGAAGAAGAAGAAGAAGAAGAAGAAGAAGAAGAAGAAGAAGAAGAAGAAGAAGAAGAAGAAGAAGAAGAAGAAGAAGGAGGAGGGGCTCCGAACTCTCTCCTTCGCTTCTATAATACACAAAAACGGGTCTAGCTTCTTAACCCAGCGTCCATGGTGGGTTCGCGCTCTTCTGGCAACGAGCAACTATAGAGTATGTTTATATATAAATACATATATATATAGGTCTATAATACTATAGAGAAGCATCGAAGCAGTGGCGGCGACGGCGGTTAGTATTTCGCTTTTTGCCGGCATTGTAATCAAGGAAGGGTTAGGTGAGTTTTTGCCAACGGGTGCCCTCGCTATTCCTCTCTCTCTCTCTCTCTCTCTCTCTCTCTCTCTCTCTCTCTCTCTCTCTCTCTCTCTCTCTCTCCCTCTCTCTGCCTTTTTCTTTCTCTTTCTGGCTCTGGACGGTCAGGACAAAACACACCGGGCATCAGGCAGATGGACTGAGTCGCGCGCGTCCAACAAACCCACCAACCACCACCCATCCTCGCCGATTGATCAAAGTCTATAAATGCATATTCAGTGATATAAAATTTACGCCCTTTCGATACCCAATCGGCGATAAATTGTCTCTTTGAAATTTTTGTACGTACCGCGAAACCTCAGGCTACCAAAGCGCCCTCTCACGGACAACTTTTGTACCACCCATCGTGTTTTTTTTTTTCTCACCGTGACAACCGGAGCGGACGCGAAACTCAATCTTTTTCGTACTTCTTTTTTCGATCTATTTTCTATTTTCTACTATTTTTGTTTTGTGCTTTTTATGTTTCGTCTCTTTTTGTCCGTCGAGCGCGCGATCTCTTTCGCTATGAACAACCTCCAACGACCAGCTCACTTTTTTCAACCAACTTTTCTTTCCTAAACCTCTCTTTGGTGCTTTATGTCCGCGCAAGTTTCGACCGTATATTCTTTTTCCTCTTTCTCCCTTCTCATCTCTTCTTTTACTATCCTCTTCTTTTTCACACCCTTTTTTTGTTCTTTGTCATTTGTGACTAAGACCTTACGAACCTCGAAAAGTTTTGATGCTGTTACGATTTCGACGGGAAAAATCGCTCAGCCAATCAAACTTTTGGCACCTTCAATTAATGCTTAATTCAAAGAGGTAATTATGATTAGAATAATGTTATTTTTGTCAACCCTGGAAAATTGTGGTTAAAAGTACAATTTTTCACATTAATTTAGTAAATATATAGTCAGACTATATATTTTCATACATTTTTATCAAAATTAAGTTAATCTAATAATGATAACAGAACAAAACAATTTTTTACGCAAAGTTTTGTACGTTTATTATTTTATAATAACAATTCAATGGATTTTCGTACGTGAGCTTGGAAAATAGTAAAATTTTCGTTCATGCTAATATTTACTGTCTAAAAAAAGAATTTTTTTACATCAATTTGAAAAAGAAATGAAGTTTTGGTTTGCAGCGATATTGGTATAAATATTAATGCACAAAATTATCATATCTCGTGATTGGGTGGACGAATCGACTCGCAACAAAGATCAATGGAAAGCGAATAAATCGAAAAAAAATTGGCCTATACGCTCAGATTTTTTACATAACCCATTTCTCCGTGAGAACGGTTTGAAAAAAAGCCCGAAAACCGTCATATTCGATTATATAAGAGTGCGGCAGGGCTCGCGCAAGCTTTTCTTTTAATATTTCGCGTCGAGCCGCTACCGCGTCTCTTGATTAAATCTAATTTTTGAAAATCAAATCCATCGATTAACGATAATAATAATAAAATTAAGTAATAACAAATTAAACTAAATTTTCACCTTTTTTTCACCACACGCCTTTTCATAAACGTTACAAATTTTTATCAAACGACTTTTTGACTTTACTGATCGCTTCTCCGGATTGGTCGGAGTCTGGCGTTTCGATTTCACTACAATTAAACCTCAATAGACGCGTTTGTTATAATTTTATAGAACAATAAACATCCTCAGTCTAATAGACCGATAGTGTCTAAGATCTTTCTTAGATCTTTCTAAGATCTTTCTTAGACACTATCGGTCTATTAGACTGAGGATGTTTATTGTTCTATAAAATTGTAACAAACGCGTCTATTGAGGTTTAATTGTAGTGAGATCGAAACGCCAGACTCCGACCAATCCGGAGAAGCGATCAGTAAAGTCAAAAAGTCGTTTGATAAAAAGTTGTAACGTTTATGAAAAGGCGTGTAGTATCTTTACTAAAAATTATAGTGTGTAGCTAGAGTTAAAAAATGGAATTTTATCGTATTTATTATGGACGTCCATTATGGTCGCAAACATCGATTTTCATAAGGCTTGTTGCCCTGACGTTAAAATTGTACGTTGAGGATGCAAAAAAAAAAAACTTACAAAAATTCTAGTCTCGTGTTTTAGAAAATGACGGTTGAGATATTTGGGGTTGCGAAGACGGCTCGGTTTGTGCGATGTATCGGTGCGAGGGGGTTGGTACTTCTCGGTTATAGGCTGAAAGGAAGAGAGTAAAAATTTCGTGGGGTACAGCCCACCGGTTTGGACAGCGGGCTTCGCAACGAAAAATTTGGGGCTTACCCCTCGTGCGAGTCTGTCCCACAGATTTTTCAACCCTCAAGCGTGAGAGGCCTGAATGGTCCGGAGGGGTCGCGAAAAAATGGCTGCCTTGAGTGCAGCCGGCGAACCCCTTCGAATGATCCACCATTTAAAAAAATGTCTTTGCCACCTTTTTCAATAACGACTTCAGGTTTTTAAACAAAAAAAAAGTGAAGATAGTCAAATGTAACGGTTAATTATCGTTCTGTAACGGTTGCATTCTTTTTTTTTTTTTGTTTAAACTCTTCAATTTTTCTTCTCTGTCCCAAAACGTGATATTTCTTTCAAAATTGGTATGCAGCTCGAGAATTATAAATACAGCAATTTTGTCCATAAACGAATACTGCGTTTCAAAAGAAAAAGATTTTAAAAAAATTGTTTTTTCGATCATTTTTAAATATTGTTCACATCAAATGTAAAATTATATTCCATTTATTAATTATGATATTCTTTTTCTTATTTTTTTACTTTATTAAACATTTAAGACCCCTAATTATTCTACCAATGCAAAAAATCCTGGATAACAAATCTGCGACTAATTTGGAAGTATAATTTTTTCAATATTAATGACTTTACGATTAAATTAATTTTTCCAACTCAATTATACCAAAAGACTGACAAAAAAAGGATAAAAAAATATTGAAAAATCTATAAATTAGACGCACACCATTTTTTTCCTTCTTCGTTCTTTGCTCGTTACAACACTGAAAACCGAATTTTGTTCAAATATTGAAATATTTTGTTGGACGTATTCAACAAAATTATTTCGTCCAGGCAACAAAATTTCAAATGTTACAACAAAACTTCGTTACACTGAAAAGAAACTTTATTGAAACGACAAAAATTTTGTTGCCTGGACGAAATAATTTTGTTGAATACGTTCAACAAAATATTTCAATATTTCAACAAAATTTGGTTTTCAGTGAATAATATTTTACAATCGATTCAACAATAAAATAACAAATCATCTGCCCCCCAAAAAATGCATCACATCAAATTATTTTCGTTTTACAAACTAATGAAAAATCGTATAAAATTAATACGAACGATATACATATAAATATTTGCATACCGTCAACATAAATGCACGAGTTTCATAATATCGAGGATGAAAATGGAAAGAAAAAATGAGTGTCTCACGATAACTATATTCAACGAGTTCCCACACACGCGCGATACTCGCGAATAAATTATCGCGCTAGCGAAATTCCCGCGCTATTCCTCGCGCGAGCTCGTGGATTCTCAAAGGGGGATGAAGCGACATTTTTTAGGATGTTTTTTTCTTTCTCAGCGATAATCCAGGAGGAAGATGCGAGGAAGCGCCCTCGCGCCTACCTGTCCGTCGTAAAAATACATACCTATATATATTTTTTAAGCGCGCATGGTTCGTTTCCCCCTCCCCTGCGATCTTCCGGCAGGTCCCCCCCCCTGCCCTTTCAAAACCCTTGTGCGCCTCTCGCTCTTTTCCCCGGTTGATTGCGGTCTTTCTCTCTCACCCTTTTGCCCCTTTTTTCCCCTTTCGCTCGGGCGCATATGCATATGCACCTATAATCCCCTCGTACACGAGAATTAAACGCCACTGTGTTATTACACGCATATAAATATGTGTTTGTGTGTGTTTGTCCGTACATGAGCGTATAATGGCAGAGGGAAGGTAAAATAGGGAAAAAAAATTGGAAGGAATCGGGAAAAAAAACAAAAGGGTACAAACCCCACGAGGAAGGATCCGGGCGCCTCTTTTCTCAGGACTGAGGCTTTTTTCACTACTTTTTTTTTATCGTTACTTCAACCTTCCTTTCCACTCTCTCCTTCGCTCAATGACGTTCGTCACTCTCCCTTTCTCCCTCTCGTTACGAAACCATTTTTTCTCCAACCCCGGCTCCCACCCTTTTGTTTCTTCTTCTTCGAGCTCTCAGCTGGGCCACCAAACCAGAAGAACCTGACTCAGGGACAACGAGATGAGAATTTTTTTTTTTCACTTTTTTTTTTCGTAGGCAGTTTGATCGATCTTATTAAACGAGAAGAGAAATTGCGGTTCTTAATTCTCGCTTTCTGAACCATTTTCTGACTTTTTCTTTTTTTCATCGCAAATACGTTTTTTCGTAAATTAAAATTTGGAGTATTTATCATTATTTTTTTTATCTGTTTCGTTGGAATTTTGAATTTCAAAGTTGAAAATAAAATTTCTCGGCTTTTTAGTACTGCTTAATTGGTTTTTTTTTTTAATTAAACATCTTTCTTGATTTAAGTTAATAAACTTATTAAAGTTTTTTTTTTATCACTTTTCGGTTTAGGGTTTTAAATTATTATTATTTTTTTTTCAAATAAAATCTATAAAATTGCTATAAAAAAAATCGAAACAGTAAAAAAATGTAATGTTAACAATTAATTGAAAATTTCGTTGCGTCATTCTCATACAAACTACAAAAAACAAGTACGATTGAAAAAAAAAACGACACCCTGGATGTGAACCCTTCGGTGACGAAAGATGCTGCATGATAATGCGAAAAAAAGTCCCAAAAGTGGCGAAAAAAAAGTTAATGTATTCAATGGGAACGCGTTCGAGTTTCGTGGATATATGCATGGGAAAGTAGCTGATGAATTTTTCCCTGGAGTTTAAACACATGTCTATTATCGATTTCGCGATGGGAGAATAATTTCTTTATGTGTATTTGCGACCGTAAATATTTTTTACTAATTTTTTTAATTCCACGACGATACTGCCGGGAAAATCCTTTCCAAACTTTCTCGTCGTTCGAGCGATCTCTCTGCTCTCCTGACCACGAAACAACCTTTTTTTTCTCTTCAGCTCGTCTTCGCAGTTACTGTCATTTTTTTGCTATCCAAATGCAAATTTCTCATAATACTCTACATTTTTTATCGCCCAAAAAATCTTAATTATAAAACTATGATTATAATTTTAATTGATTTAAACATTTTTGAATGAATATTAATTTATAATCATTTTCTTTTTTTGTACTTTTTTCAACAAATTTCTTCGAATATCATTTGTTTGAGAGGATTTACAAGGACATTGACAAGGCGAAAACAGGATGCGCAAGGATTCTCAGACAAAAATAGTACAAGAAAGATACGAAGAAACAAAAAAAAAGCTTGTAAATATAAAATCGACTTATTTTTATGAGTTCAAAAACATCGGTCGTAAAAAAAGTATAAATAAGTATAAATTAAGATGTTCCAAAACTTCAACAATTTTGGACCGTAAATATTTTCAAATTTTGCCCGCCGTCGTAAATTATCATACTGTACTTTTGTTTCTTAATAAATGTTTTTATCATTGATGTGTTTTGAATCGTAGATCGATGAAACTCTGACCTGAATGACAAAAGGACATTGATTAATTGTGTAAATACGATGCATCAAGTTTTTCGAAAATTTCGAGTCAGCAAAAACAGCAATTTTTTTGAGTTTTTTGCTCTGTAGAGTTTTAACGACGGAAATGAAAATAAAATTGACGATAATTGTAAATGAATATAGGAATATATATTTTATTGTGAGAATTTCGGCAGTAGGACAACTCTATTTTTTATTTCTCTATTCTTAAATATCTCTATTCTGAATAACTTTGCAGTTAATTAAACTCTATTCGTAAAAAAATCTATTCTTAAATATCTATATGCCAAATTATCTCTATTCCAAGACATCTTTATGCTTAAATTTCTTTATTCGTAAATGTCTTATCCCAGAGATCTCTATTCTTATATATCTCTATTTGTAAATATGGTTGAAGACAATTCTGTTCCAAGGCATCTCCTATGCTTGTTAAAAATCATAATATTGTGCAGCTTAAATTTCTTTATTCGTAAATATGTCTTATCCCAGCCATCTCTATTCTTATATATCTCTATTTGTAAATATGGTTGAAGACAATTCTGTTCCAAGACATCTCTATGCTTCTTAAAAATCATAATATTGTGCAGCTTAAATTTCTTTATTCGTAAATATGTTTTATCCCAGCCATCTCTATTCTTATATACCTCTATTCGTAAATATGGTCAAAGACAACTCTGTTCCAAGATATATCTATGCTTGTTAAAAATCATAATATTGTGCAGCTTGATTGTCAATAATTTTTGACAAGGATAGAGATGTCTTGAAATATAGTTATCTTCGACCATATTTACGAATAGAGATATTTAAGAATAAAGATGTCTAGGATAAGAAATATTTACGTATAGAGATATTTAAGCATAGAGATGACTTGGAATAGAGATAATTTAGCATAGAGATATTTAAGAATAGAGATATTGAAGAATAGGGATGTCTGGGAATAGAGATTTTCACCATAGAGTTATTTAAGAATAGAGAAATAAAGAATAGAGTTGTCCTTCTGTCGAGAATTTCGGATCTTTACGTGTTTTCGTGCTTTTAGTGAAGATTTTTTATCTCAAATTTATCGTGTGATACGAAGTGACGGAAAAAAGAGTAAAAAAAACGGTTAATTACGATGAAGCCGTCACAACAATCACGAGGACGTGACGATCGACCTTGCGTGAAAACGTTTCGCGCGAGGGAGGGGGGAGAGAAAAAATCTGAGCGTATTTTTCGATTAGTTTCGCTGTTTTTATTGTTCGGAGACGATCGGGTCTCGTTTGAGCGAAGAAAAAAATTTTTTAAATATTTTCAATTAAAAAACAAAGTATTATAGCGTTGTAAAAATGTTGATTAAAAATAGGGTGAATAATATTTCGATTCGCCGAAAAAAAAAAACAAAAAAAAACGAACGACTAATGAATATATTATTGTCTGGGATTCGAGTGCGGTGACCCACGATTTAAAAACGTTTTTGAATCGCGATCGTAAAGCCAGGATTACATTCAGAGGGACAAATATGAAAATGAAGGAGAGCAAACATCGAGAACGATGTAAATAAACGAAAGATTTGTTGGCCTCGAAAAAAGATCGAGGCAATTGAAAAGTGCAGCTGCGCCTTGTGTCACGGGTGAAAGAACGTGTTTTTTCTACTTCTTTCAAGAACAATATCAGTGATGTGCATAGAGGTCAAACAAAAGTCTAATCAAACAAGGGAGGTTAAAATTGCGTAATAGACGAGAAACGACGAAAGATTCATTGGGATGAAGAGGAAAAAATGTTATTCAAAAGTCTCAAAACATTTATACCGAATAAAATTCAATCAATTTCAAATTTCCAAAAAGCAAACAACACTCCCATTTTTTCTCTGCTGTAGGAAAAATTTTAAACAACAAAATATTCAGACAACGAAAAAAAAAGCGGCGGATAAAAAAATTCATAAATAAACAATAGTCCAAGATCCGTGATCTTCGAGAGTCCAAGGAATTTATCGTTTTCCGCAACGAAAAAAAAAGAAAAAATGAAGAAAAAAAAGGAATACAAAAAAGTTTCTTCGGTAGGATCTTAAGGAGTGAGAGCGAAAAGACGCTCGATGCTGATGCTTCGAGCAAAACCGCGAGTTATTTTTTTGCAACTCCCTCGCTCTCCGCTCTTTTCTCCCCCTTCCTCTTCCTCCTCATCGCCCTCTTTTCTCATTCTCTAGTACTTTTTCTACACTCTACGGGCACGAGATGTTTGTCTCGTGCAAGAACAAGGCAAAAACGTATATCCTCGCAATAGAGGTATAGTCTCCTTCCTTTTTTTCAACTCAACATATATTTTATACATATATATTTGTATATATATATATAGCCGGAGGGTTTTACGTATATAGTACAGCACCGACGGCGGGTGTTCGCGAAAAACCAAGCACTTTTTGCCAGTCGTTACGCTTTTTGCAGTCTTCGTAAAAGAGGGAGAGAAAGAGAGAGAGAGAGAGAGAGGGAGGAAACCGTAGAGGTCGCGAGAGGCATGTGACAAGAAGAGAGTGCCTGAGTCATCTCCGTTCGCGAGTTACAATACATGTATACATATATCTACGTTTTTTTAAACACGTATAGTAAAAAACGAGACATCGTTCTACGTAGTTAATATAAAAAATTGATCGACTTTTGGCTCGTAGAAGAATTACGTTCGTAGTTTTACCATAATCAGCAATAAACCTCTTTCATTAAAATAGCAGCGCACGAGAAATATTGAGACACGAATGAAAATCGATTTTTTCAAATATTAATGCCTTTTTTTGAAAAGCAGTGATAAAAAATATGAAATGACAGAATCTAAGAGTGATATACTGTACGAACTTTGAAAAATCCATCGTCTACGTATAAAATGAGAAACCGTGTTAATATATAGATATATATGTGTGTGTGTGTATAGATGTATAAAATGTGGAGAAAAACAGTGTTCTCTCTTAGTCAGCCGGTAAAAGTCTGTGTGTTTCTTAAGCCGAAATATTTATGGAGCAAGTTTTTCGTCTCGTTCCGTACGAACTCTATATATGTATATGTACTAAAGAATATGCGTATAGGATAAACAACCGGCAGGAAAAAGAGACCGAGAAAAGTTGCAAGGAATGAGAAAGAAATATTGGAGTTGCGGTTGAGGGAATATTGAAAGAAAAAAAAAACATTTCTCAAACGATTTTCGTTCATAAACGATTTCTTTTTTATCGACTGTTCATACAATTATTATTATTAATATTAATTTCGATAAATTGATTAAACCAAATATCGTAATTGGGTTTTTAATTAATATTTATTGTTTCTTTGTTATTTTAATGTCTTTTTGAACGTTTCTCAATCTCTTCTTCACGGCAGTGAAGAGGATTGTGAAATTTAACTTTTGTACATTGTGAAAACGTTTTATTAGCATAACTACGGGTCGCGTATAACTCTTAAACTAATTGCCCACCGGTTATAACTCGTGCAAGTACGCGCCAGGACGATTTCTTCGCCTCAGGATAATAAACGTTATCGAGCTGTTGCGGATAAGTTATTTCCGATTGAAAAAAAGGGCCTGGTTCGTCTGCACTTGTGAGAATTCCTTGAGAACTTTATTTTCAACGACCTCGGCCAATTTTTGTAATTTTTTTTATGTAGTTGTTCATAGCGGGTACAATTACTGCACGAAATAAATGCAGAAATAAATGATTTTTTTGGAAATATAGCAAAAAGTTTATTTCAACAATAATAAATTTCGTTGTATTCCAACGATGTAATTTTCAACACTTTTTCAAGATCTTAATATCACGTTGAAATTTGCATTACTAAAGTGCAAATAAAATAATTTTTTTGTAATCTTTAACTGAAGAATTCCTTTATAATGTTTTTTCGGGCCTTTGTTAAAAAAAAACACAGAATGCATCTTTGTTAAATTTTCATGAATAATCCAAGTTTTTAGGGAAATAAAAAATAAAAAACGAGAAGGAATATGAGAATAAAAACACGAATTTTCGTTGTATTCGAACGACTGAAACTTCAATGCCAAATTCCAACGGATGATCGAAGTTCGACAAAATAAAAAAATATAAACACGGATTTTCGTTGCACTCGAACGATTCAATGTTAAATTTATATGGATAAACACATTTTTTTGAAAAGTGAAAAGTATAAACATAGAAAAGTAGTTAAAGAAAAAAAAGATTGATAAATTACTCACGTGTACCGTTGACGTTTCTACTGAGAATTCTCGGAAGACCGGTGGCAGTGGTTTGATGTTGTTGATTGACAGATGGTGTAGTAACAACAGCGGCTAAGGAGGTTTGGCTCATCGAGACGGAAGTAATGTGTCCAAGGCTCGCGACATTTAAGGTAGAGGATAAGGAAGAAGATGTCGCGATAGGCGTTATCGTAGTTCCAACAGTGGTTTGTTGTGACTGTTGACAGTTGGTTGGGTTTTGTACGGGTGATGGTGTTGCAACGCCACGCGGCGTTTCGGCCACACCAACGATCCCTTGTAAGCCGGTAATTCGACTTTCCATTCCCTCCGATATAATTCTTTATCACCACCACCAACACTTTCACCCTCACAGAAAACAGTAAAAAAACTTACTGTCCTACTCCTGTTCGAGTAGACCTCCGAAACCCAAAATCCCATTCAATCAAACACATTCGCGAAACTTCGTGTTTTCGCGCGCAAAATACAAAAAAAAACTAACAATAAAAACACTAGAAAGATTCGACGAAAGAAAGACTTGTGATTGGTGAGAATTGTGAGAAATAGAAAAAAGGCGGGAAATTTGAAAAGTTTAGAAGATCGAAAAACACTCGGATGCGTAGAACAGAAATATAAAGGTTCAATAGTCAGGCACGTGCGTCGAGAAGATCTTAAGAACGAATGTATTCTAGAGGAGTCAAATTCGATTTTTCAGCGCTAAAAATTCAAGTGAACGATTGATTGATAACCGTTAAAAAAAATGAAATTTAATCATAAAATTGTATGTTTTCGTAAAACGTTGATATTCGCGTAATAATTTTCGTGCAAAAACTCTTGACACCCGCGTTAATCAGACGTTTCCGCGGCCTTTAGCGACTTTCGTAATAGCCGAGAGCGTTCTCTATCGTAAATGAATTTTTATCGCGTAAATCCCTTGTTTATTTTCGTTACAAGGGTCAGATTAAAGTTTTTGGGCCAGTTCACTCGAATTGTTTTCGCGTTTACGGGGTTTTATGTAAAATTTCGTATCGCCGGGGAGACACGAGGCACAGCAGAGAAAATAAGAGTTCGTGAGCGAGAGAGCAGCGATCCGGTACGATAGCGTGCTACACATTGTTTGTCGGCTCGTTTCAGGCTCCACGAGAGACTCTCTGTTGGCCGTTTGCTCCCCACTGCTTGGACAATCGGCGGAGCTTGGACGCGCCGCCACTATCGTAATCCTGTCTCGTACAAAAACACACTCACACACGCACACATTCAAATCTCGACTTTTTTCCCGCCGCTATTTCGCCCGGTGTACGACGGGCATTATGCACACAGTGACGCTAAAGAACGTCAAGCCGGAAAGAGACAGAGAGGATTTTGGAGGAAAAAAATGGAGGGGTAGGGTGAGAGGTTCGTCGAAGAGCTCTCTCCGAACGTACGCTCCACCCTGGATTCTGCATCTATATTCTCGCTACTGTAAAAAGGAAAACCTTACCCCCACTCTTTTTCTTGCCTTACGATATATAACAGGGTCTACATGAGTCTGTACAAGGGCGGCTCGCGAGAGAGAAAGAATTAGAAAGCGCAGGACTTCTTTAGGGCTGATACCGAGAACCGAGATGACGCGAAGAGCAAAAAAGAGGGGGGGGGGGGGAAATACTGTTGCCTCCCTTCTTTTTCCAGCGCCCCACCCCCTTTTCTTCCATTTTTCTGTTTTTTGCATCCACGTACGGTACGGTGCATTTTTTTTCACTGTTTTTACAATGTCTATAGTTATTCCTTAAGAGTTATATAAAATCTGATTTTAGAGATAGAATATTCATCCTTTGCGATTTTAAACGGAAGGTTATCGGTGAATGCGAATCTGCCGAAAATTCGAAATAACGAAAACGACGGGTGGAAAGTAATATTTGCCGGAAAAGTGAAGATTTTGAAGAATTGAAATATTCATTCATAAAATAATAACAGATTAGCTGAGAAATAAACGAAGATTTTTTATTTTTTTCGCTTTTTCAACTTTTTTGTTTTTTCTTCGGAGCTTTCAAAGTCTGTTGGAAGAACTGAATATAAACTTGCGACGTTTCTCCATTTCCAGTCGCTTTCGCCCCCCAACGGATCTTCCGCAAATTTATTTATTTATTTTTTTTCTTTGGTCGACCGCGCGCGCACACTTTTGGCGACTTTTATACCACGATTTTCTTGCCGTCTCGGTTTTCAGTTTTTTCGTTGGAAAGTTTCTCTTCCTCCGGGAAAAAGAGAGAGAGAGAGAGAGGAGAGCTTTCCGCGAGCTTTTATCAATCTTATTTTTGCCATCGCGCCTAACCCCACTTTCTCGCGTGAGTTCTTATATCCTGCCGGCTATATAACTTCTCTCCCATTCTTTCTCTTTTTCTTGGTCTCTCTCACGCGTGTTCTTTTCTTTCCGCGAAAGGACGGAACTGGAGAGAGACAAGAAAAAGAGACGGATCTTTATTTTTCGCTAGAGAAAAATACCCCGAGACGTCGAGAAATTCTGCCAGAACGAGAACCGTTAATGCTATATATGTCAGAGTCCGATGTTTTTTGTCTTATAGGGGACGGGGGTGAGTTACGGTACCGCAATGTTAGGGGAAAGGGTTGTCGAAAGAAAATCGAAAGAAACAAAACTAGAAGATTTCCCTCCCTCCTCCTTCCGCCTCCCCCCGCCAATCACATTTTTAATGTCTTCAAAAGAAATAAACAAGGAGTCTTGCATTAAGAAATCATTAAGGTCAAAGCTATCATTTGAATTTTAATCACCAATTCTAAGTTTTATCCGGCACGATTTACAGTTTTTATTTCGAATCATAATATTTTATTCAATCAATTTTATCTACGAAATCGAATTAAATGTAAAATTTAATCCATCAATCAAAGTTCCTCATAGAATTTCATCCTCAAAATCCATTTGTCGAATGACAAACGTCGTAATTAATATAAAATACTTAAAAATACGTAAAAAAAATAATAAAATAAAATAAAAAATATAAAAAAATAAAATAAAAAATTCTACCGATTTTCAGAGCTCCATAAACGAAATAAAAATGATTCAAAAATGAATAAAAGAAACTGAATGCCTGAACAATTTAAAGAAAAAAATAATGAGCCGTCTTCGTAACGATTTTCGATAAAAAACTAAAAAGAAATCAACAATCGAAACCCTTGCTTGGATGGTTCGGCTAAAAAAAGTGATTATCCATAGCTAAGGTGCATTCACACGACCGAAAGGTTTTCTTCGGCCATTAGGCGGGCCGAGACAAAAAAAAGTAGAAACAAAAAAAGCTTCAAAACCAAAGTCGTCTTCGCCCCGAAGGGGAGGTTTTTGCGCTAGACGGGCTAAACACTGTATTCCGTAGGAAGAATTCCTAGGAGATACATAGATTGAGAGAGAGAGAGCGAGAGAGAGAGAGAGAGAGAGAGAGAGAGAGAGAGAGAGTCAGAGAGTGAGTCGAGTATGCAAATTTTTTCGTTCAAAGCCTGAGAACTTTTGATGGGGTGAGCGACAGACGTGAGCTGTGGGCAGTTTTTTGACCACGACCTCCTGGGCTCGTGAGAATGATAATAAAAAACTTTGAAAACCTTTTCCCTCTATTCTCCCCCTTTGCTTGTTGCCTTAACGCCCTTATCTCCCTCTCTCCCTCTCTCTTTTTCTTTCTTTTTTGATCCCCATAAGAGCGTCACCAGGCTGTAAGAAGATCGTCAGGCGAATGCCATATACACACAGGTAACGTATCTTCGTTTAATATGCCGGTGAGGGTCCTCGAACCAAAAAAACACCCGCTCATTTTGCGACGGGCCAAACTTTATCGTTACCTCTTTCACCTTGATCCAACAATTAAATATTCCAAAAGAATGTCAATACACAAGTAAAGGACATGCTAAAAGAAACATGTATAAATACATATATGTATATGTACTTTTTATCGACCAAAGCCGATTTCAGGAAAAACTGATTTTCCCTAGGCGAAACTAGTTCAGACTAAACTCGATTAAGGAAGAAACGGATTTCTACTAAGCCAAACTAGCTCATACTAAAATCGATTAAGGAAATACTGGTTTTTCCTAGGCCAAACTAGTGCTAACTAATATATTTTGTGGGTGGGGGTAAAATTTTCGAATGACGAAATTTCGAACAGCTAAAATAGCGAATTTTAACATACAGTTATCGATATATATATATATATAATTGTATGTTAAAATTTGCTATCTAGCTGTTCGAAATTTCGTCATTCGAAAATTTTACCCCCACCCAATCGGTTTTTAACGGCCAAACACGACCTGAGTGTAAACTGGATTTATTGTAAAAAAAATAAACTCATTGATTTTTTACTGATTTCAGATCAATGAAAAAGCATTTAAATAAATAAAAATATATAGAGAAATTCGTCGAAAATAAAAACACCAATATTAATGGGCAAGAAAATTTATATTTTGCGGTAATACATAAAGGAAAAAAATGTCTTAACAACTATAAAATGCAATTCTTTAGTACAAATAATACTTGGCTATGTTGCTGTTAGATCGAAGCTCAATATACATATATCTAAATATATATATGTATACATTTATTTATTTATAATACATAATATCTTCAGACATCGTCGATGGGCATAAATAAAAATCAGTTACAAAAAAAGACTGTTAACTTTCGTAAAAAAGGTAAATTCTATGTATATCACAATGTATAAAAAAAGGCTGCTTTTTATCGTCGTCAAAATTGATAGATTATGCGATCAAGATAATTGAGATAAATTACTTTGATGGTAAGTTATCGGCATTGAACATAACGACAGAACATTTTTACTGACAGAGCGCACGATCAAACATTTCCGATGAAAATTGCAAAAAGACAAAATACTCCGATGATAAGTTACCGACGAAACGTTACCGGTAAAAATATTTGATGGTGAAGAAGATTCACATGATTATTTCAACGGCGCGAAATTCAAAATACACAAAATGTACTTTTTCGTCTTTGTCGATTTTTTCACGCGCTAACCGGGCAGTGATTTTGATCAATCGATTTCTATCGGTATTCACGCCGATATGATTGAATTGAAAAAAAATTCATACGCACCCGTACTCGTACCAAACGGGATTTCTCGTTTTTGGCTCTTTGACCGTTTGAGGTTCTGCTGGAATTTCGTTGTTTTGAGCCTCCTCTTTTACTGCCGTATTCATATTCTTCGATTCGTTTATAACTGCCGATACTTTGTTGTATATCAAAAATGGACGGGGCTCGCAAGGAGGAATTTCCAAGCGTGGCGATTGCTCCTGTTGACTCGAACGACCGTCTATACTCTCCGGACGTCCGTGCGACAATGGCGTTGACGAGGGCACTTTGTGGTCATGCTAAATTTTGAAATATTATCGGTTTCAAAGTTCGTGTCGAGGATTCACTTTTGTATGTCGAATCGGAATTCACTCACTGTTAAGGAAGGTGCTGGAGACGCCAAATCATCCGTGTAATAAACCGTTCTTCGTGTTCCTGGATGACCCAACGAAAGTGCATCACCTTCTAATGCCACAGGATCCACTAAGCCTGTTACACGATGGTCGTCGATACTCACGTCCGAATCGTTCGAACCTGATTCCGTTTCGTAAATTTTACCGCTTTCCAATTGCTTCGAATCATCGGCCCAAGAACGTCGATTCTAGAATTACCGAAATATTGAAATTTTGGGAATGTAATTACTTTCGCTACACGGAGAGAATTAAACTTGAAAAATTACCGTGCAGTAAATAACAGTAGTGAGGTGACAACCTGCAATTTCTACGATTATTACTGAACACAATTCAAATTTTCACGAAAATTAAATAATGTTTCTTGTTTAAAATAGGAAAATTTACCAGTGTCTAGTACATTTTGGTGTTCAGTCAAATATGCAGAACATAAATTAAAAAATTGTGTGATACCAGTGAAATTTTACCGTGTATTTCATTATTTTATGTCTTCAAAAAATGTCCTTGAAAAAGTACTTATAACGATTATTTCAATGTTTATTTTAAAATATTACATGAGCGTCACGGTAAATTTGACCGTGCTGCACGGTAAAAATTTCCTTACAAGTGTTTACGCCAGAATGGCGTAGTATTTGAAATTTTACGTTTCGCAAGTTAAAAAAAACATCGCTTACGAATAAATACGTTTCGTCAACTTGTCCCCACGTTCAAATGTATCACGGCAATTTTTACCGTGAGTGAAATGAGAATGTTTAAGCAAAAGAATCAGATGGTTTTTTTATTTACCTTCAAAAGCTCGGAGCCAGCTTTCCGGATTCGCGATACAAAATTCGCTCCAAATCTTTTGTTCTTCGTCGAGCAGCTTTCTAATTTTTTGTAATGCTCCATTATCTTTTCCTCGAGTTTTTCCTTCTGCCTGTACAGATGATTCACCTTGTCCCTGTAAAATTGATGTTCGAATTTTTGGTGTAAGGAGTTGCTTTTTGTCAATCTTCTTATATACGATCAATGCTATTCTTATTTTTGACTGTTTCTGAATTAATAACACATATTGTTTTAATTTTGGTTAATTAAAAAATAAAACTTTCAACGAATTATGAACTTACGTGTACAATTTTTCTTCCATATGATAATGTTCTTTATCCTCCAGCGAATGGGTCAATAATTCGTGATATTGGCTAAAAAGTAAACTAATATGATCCATTAATGATCGTCTATTGCTGTCTAAGCCAGAATTCATTTGCAGCAACATTTCGCAACGTTCGTTCAATTTGCTTATCTGCAGTTCCATCGCTGCGCATTTGTCATCTCTCGTACTCATTTCGCCCTGCATCTCCGTTTCTTTCAGGCTCAAACGATTCATTTCGACCTTGTTTTTGCGGTAATCCTCCTGGAGATTTCGATACTCGATCTTCAGCTTCTCCATTGTGGTGTAAAGATTTCGGAAGTCCTCCTTAGTAAACAGAAGTAATTGAATCATATTTGCTTTTCAATTGGGAAAATAATCATTTGGATTTGGAAAAAAAAAGAAAAAATTGAGTAAAATTCATTTTAACAATTGTGATCAAACTATTTTGATTCCTTGTTTCTTACTTTTAATTTCGAATGTTCCCCTCTCAAATTATTCAGGCTTTTGACATGTGTGACAGCGATTTCGTGATCGGTGATCAACGCTTTGTTTTTCATTTCCAAACGTTCGCAGGATTCGTTGAGCGCTCTATTCGTATTTTTGACGTCTCGAAGTTGTCCTTTGAGGGTTTCGCGCTCGAGAAGAAGATTTTCATACTCGTTGTTCAACTGCTCGTGCAAAGATTGTAGGGTAACTTGATCGTTAACTAGTTGAGAGTGAGCTCTTTGCTGAGCAACGCGATCTTTCAAAAGCTACGAGAAATAAATGAAACCGTACAAGCCTCGATTATTATACAGCAATAGATAATTATTTATAACAATTGATAAAAAATAAATAAAAATAAGCTATAGCGATGATTCGTTTGAACAATATTTACCTCTTCTTTCTCTGCCACGAGCTGCGAATTTGCCAATTGCAAAGCTGTGTGTTGTGTCGTAAGAGATGTGCTTTGTGATTGCAGTGTCGTCACCGAAACTTGAAGTTGAGCTTTTTCCGATTTTAACTGTTCTGCTCTTGCTTGACTCGTGTTTGATCGTTTCGAAAGATTTTCTATTTCTCTCTGAGATTAAGAAAATTATGTTATTATCATTTTGATATTATTTGTTTGTTTATAAACTTCTTTTTTTATAAATTAATATTTTATAAATTTTATAAATTTATAAAAAAAATTATAAATAAATTTATACAATAAATTTATTTAAAAAATTTATAAATATTTGTTTGTTTATAAAATCAATAAAACAATTACCTTTTGAGATTCGATGATTTCTTGTAAATTGATATTTATCGATGCATCGTAAGCAGAAGCCGCAATTTTGACGTCCGGCATTTTTTCGCTGCAATTGCAAGTTGTCTCTGTGACGACGGAGGATTTTATGTGCTCGACAATTTCAGGAATTTGAGCAATTCTACCAAAAAATTGAGATAAAAATTCAGCAAATAATTCAGAAAATTATAAAGCTATATAAAAATCAATTGAATCAAAAGAATGAACGAAAAAAAAAGAATTACGATAGACAATTTGAGTTTTTACCTTTTTAAAATATTGTCAGGTGGAAGAGTGAGCAGCATTTCGGCATTAAGTCCGAATTTTTCAAGTACCGTGTACAATCGTTGACTGTTTAGTTTTTCCGCAACGAGATTCGATTGCAGCGTCTCGAGAGTTTCGCGATCGATTGCTGCTCGGGAATCCAATTCTTTACTCGATCTTTCGATCTCTTGGAGTCTGGAAAAAATGCAGAAATTACAATTATGCTGTTTTTTTTTTTTATTATTATGTTTTGAATTCTTAAACATCAAAATTATCTTTGTATTTCGAGCTCGAAAATAATTGTTTTCACGATAATTGCATATTTACCTGGTAATTTGCTCGATGTACACGTCTCTTTCGTTTTCAAGTTGAGCGACTCTTCTCTCCAACACTTCAACATTGTTGGTTGATGTATCGAGCGCCACGTCTTTTTCCTAAAAAAAAAAAAAAAATAAAATCAAAACTTTTTCTTTGAAAGAGTAAAAAAAATGTGAAAACAAAATTAAAACGTAATTGAAACAAAAACTTTTAAATGTACCTCGATCGTTTCGCGATATTTGTGGATATCGCGTAACGCACTCTCCTTATCCTTTTCCAACATCGCAATTTTCGTCTCGAGCTCGGTACATTTAGTTTCAGTTTTTTCAGCACTGTCTTCCACATTTTTCAATTCCTCGAGTTTTTGATTTGCTATTTCCAGCGAGCGATCAAGATCGTCAGCTCGTCTTTGAACGCTTTCAAGAAGCGACTGAATTCTTTGTTTTTCTTTGATAACGCCATCGTAATTATTTTCTAATTGCAAAATTTTGTTGTGTTGAATCTGAAAAAATATTTTGAAAAATTTACGTTGTGCAAAAGCAACAAAAAAAAATCAAAGAATTTATTAAACATTTCTTCGTAACATTAATGAACGAGTAATTTTTGAAATTAATTTTTCAAAATTTTTGCTAACTTGATATTCTTGCTGTTGACGTTCGAAGGAAGCCCGCTGATTTTTTAGAGTATCCTGCAATTTTTTATTCTCCTCGAGAGCTTGTCTACAAACGAGTTCCAAGTCTGAATTTTGTTGACAAAGGCGTTCGTTTCCGTCATTGAGCGAATCTATTTTCAAAGAAAGTTTCTTTTTTTCTTTCTCCAGTTCGAGAACTCGTGACGATGTTTCGTGGAACGAATTTTCTTTTAGAGTATCGATTATCGTGTTCAATCGACGATTTTCTAATTCGAGCTTGAGTGCTCGGGTTTGTGCGTTGTTTGTCAGCTGCTCTGATAATCTGTTATCCGAAGTGTCTGATAAAACAAAAAACCATTTTTTATTAATACTTTTGAAGAACTTGCAGAATATTATTCAGGCGTTTTATCACGCTGCAATCAAATCTGTGAACATTTACCTGGTTCTTCAGTTTCGCTAACGGATCCAGCCAAAGCCGCTTCTTCAGCCGCTGCTTTTTTCAATCTGTGCAGTTGAGAATTTTCTTCAAAGAGTTCTTGGTATTTTTCCTTATCCGCGGTGCGTTCCTAAATTTTGCCAATGTTTTTTTTATTATTTATTTATTATTATTGTTTGTTTTACTAATTTTTAAGTTATTTTTTATCGTTTTTTCTCATAATTTTCATTGTTTTTCTTTACTAATAGTTTTTAAACCATTTTTTGAAGTTATTTTACGTGTAACTAATTATTATTTTTTGTTAAACGAATAAACAAATAAGATTTTCATTGTCAAAACCTTTTCCTCAACTCACCAAAGCCATGTCGTTCACAAGTTGTTTGTATTCGATTATTTGAGCCTCGAGTTCCAAGACTTTGTCAGCTCTTCGCCTCGACGAGTTCAATTGTTCCTCCAACATTTCGCGATTTTCCATCAGTACTCTAAAAAACACTCCAATCTGAAAAATCGAATTTTGGTGAAAGAAAATTCGTTCTTAATAAGGAATTTTACCTGTTGTCTTCGCGAAGCTCTTCGATACGAGTTTTGTAAAATTCTATGTCCGTCAATTTTTCACGATATCGAGCCACTTCCATTTCCAAACGATCGGCACGCTCGGCTCTTTCGTTCACTGCGTCTAATTCATCTCTGTACGATTTTGCGGTACGCGCTTCATGCATTAATTCTTGATTCTGAAAAATTCAATAAATAATCAAAAAATAAATAATGGAAATAATAATAATTATTATGAAATAAATATTTGATGTTCATTGTTGTTTAATTAAAAATGTCTATTGTTTGAATAATTAAAAAATCAAAAAAATTTGAAATTCCAATTGTATCATTATCAAAATTTATCTTATTTTCAAAATTACTTCTTGTTTGAGTTTGGCGAGTGACGCTTTATTGTGCTCGAGTTCCTCCTTGCATTCGAGAAGCGCTTCAGTTTTTTCTTCCCTGCAGATTTACCAAAATCAATTGATTACATGATTAAAAGCGAAAAATTAATGATTTTCCAGTGCACAACTTTGAACAATAATGATCCAGTCAAATTAGTATGTTTTTTTGTGCACTTACAGTTCTTGTCGCTGTTTTCTGACTTTGGATTTCCAGTCGGCCAATTCAACAGCAAAATGATGATTTTCTTCTCGTTCCAATTTAGCTTGAGTGTTTTGAGCCTTTTTGACCCCCTCCTCGCCCTCGGGATCGACCGAACAATCGTTAGCTCCGGACATATTGTTAATTACAGCACATTTCTGAAAAAAGAAAAAAAAAATAATAAATTATTGTTACTGGCGAATATTTAGGAAAAAATCTCCAGATTTCTTCCGATCAAAGATAAAAAACAACTTTGAACAACGTACCTCTCGATAGAGATCGCGTTCCTGCAGCAACTGTTTGATTTGTTTGAAGACGCCAGCCAAATTAGCGTTCTCCATAGAGTCCTGAGTGATAACAATATCAGGCTGATCTGTGACTTGTTTAATACAATCAACAATTGCCAATTGAGTGTCCAAATTAAGAGTTTTGATTTTCGTTATAAATAGCTTTTTATTTGGACATTGAACTGCGCAGCCCAGCAACAAAAGTAATAATAATCGAGCATCTTGTACGTGAGATTCAGGCTCTTTGCCTAGATTTTCTGTGTCCGGTTGTTTGATTATCAAGTGGCCCAATTCCTCCTCGTAAAATTGTTTTATGTTGTCCACAATCGTGTTCAAATTCTTCGCTCTTAGAATGTGATTTCCACCTGTGGGTACTACGCCGTCGTGCAAAGGCTCTGGATCGCTGAAAACATGCAAAAATTTTAGTTATAATTATTGTGAAATTAACATCGATGCAGCTTTGAAATTTTTTTACCATTATTAGAATTATTATTATTTATAGTTTTTTCAAATTGTTCGATTGATGTTATTTAATCCTGGGAGTGCACTCTCGGGTCTGAAAGACTGGGAAGAAAAGGGCAAAACTCACAATTTTCTTATGAGCAACAAATTTTTTATGAGCTCAAATTGTTTTTGGCCAAAAGACCGGCGGTACAAAGATTTTGCCGGACAAATATGGAAATATGGAAATTTGCCAGAAAAAATATGTTTGTACCGCAAGGTTTGAAATTGAATTTATTATTGCTGTTAATATTATTATTATCGTTAGTATTTGCTGTTTTTATCATTATTATTATTTTGGTGCGTTTATAATAAGGATTGTTAATAATTCGAAAATTTATGTGAATTATTTTGATTTCGTGGTACTCAAATACCGCAATTGACTTTGAGTGAAAAACGGACTGAATATTTGCAATTGTTTCTGAAAAGCTTTTGGAAAATCATTTTTACGAATTAGAAGATAAAAAAAAAATTAATAAAAATGTGGGTTGTTGAAAATTATGACAAAAAGGTTGATTTTTTAAGGAATTTATCCACATTGTTTTTTTTTGTGTTATTGATGTATTGGGCAGAATTGTACATTTTTCATTACTGTCAAAAAGTGACTAACAGTTTGAAGAATGGTTACGATAATTTAGCACTGTTTTGACTGTACTGAATTGGAGGATTTTGATTCATTGGCGGGACACCATCGAATTTTGTTAGTTTAAAAGATGAAGAACTTTCGAAACAATGGTAATAACTCACATTTGTAGAAAAACACTGTGCAATAAAACACCATCGACCAAATCGTTGTAATTCGTCAATGAGTCGGGGTCTTCCAAGCAGCTAACGAACTGCAAGAATAACGAATGAAGAAATATAAATTTATTTCGTGACCCCCATTACCCTTGGGTTGCGAAAACTCACCCATGTGACAAGGGGACCTGCCAAAAATTCGTCTATTTCGGAGGACGCCATTTTCCTTATTTTTCCAGCGAATGAAGTACGAACCTGTCACTTTTTTCAAATTAATTTATCGAAGGCACCTCGTAACTGCACCATTTTGGCAATTTTCTAAGAAACAAACAGTCGACACCGGGAATTAAAAAAAAATAGTCAAAACATAATATTCGGGTTTACGAAGATTTATTTAAACGTTCATGACAAATTAGAACATCCGGCGATAGTTTAGCGCGAGTACGAAGCGTCACTTTTTCCCCTTTATCGTTCTTTTCGCCTTCTCTTTTCCGACCATCGAGCACAAAAAAACATCACTATATTTAGGTTGAAAATTCGGTATCTATAATTTTTTGTTTCGAACGATCATTTGATCAGCACTGAGCGAACAAACTTGTGTTTTGTTTTACTGCATTATTTACGGGCTTAAAGGGCAAAAAAACGTTTGATTATTTTGTTTTTTGGAGCGTCGGCTTTTCAAGCTTGTTCTCGATCGATTTCCCGTTAAAAAATACGTTCGAAACGAGCACGCGACAATACCAGTGTTTCGCTTTGATCGTATATGGATCACATGTGTCAACTTTTTTGTACGAACGATGTATAAAAAAATTGTGATCCGCGATTTGTGTTGTCGCGTGCGCTACTGTACAATGCAACTATCAAAGTTTTTTTTCTCCAAATTATGAGAAGCTATGAGAAGGGATGCTTGCTGCTCGACTCGACAGAGATTTTTTTAGTTCCAAGAATTACCGATTGGGGCGTATCAAATTTCCAGTTATGGAGTGGGTTTTCCAATTACACGGCACTGTGTACCTCCGTGAAGTTAGCCCCCCACTTTATTTTTCAAAATTTTCGTTTATGCAAATCGTTAGAGAATCGTTAGAGAGGGTTTGAGAGGCACCCGTACAACTCACTCGAAAAAAAAACTCCATCAGGAACATCTCTACCAGACCAATCCCAACCAATGAAAATCTCCACCGGAAACATCTCAACCACGGTCTTGTATACAGGTCTTGCAACTGTAGATTTTGACGTGGTCCTCTTAACGCGTTAAGCCGCTGGCGTCGCTGCGCTCGAGGGATATTCGGTGCGACAAAGATGACAACAGTCGCGCATGCGCATGCGACTCACGTACGCGAGCATTGAACTTGAAGCCAAAATTTTTGTTTATACATATAATTTCTATGAATTTAGTTTGTTTAAAGAAAGAAGGATGTGTATCAACTAACAAATCCATAGCCAATATATTTTAAGTTAGTTGATTTGCCACTTTTTGAGTCGCTCACTATTCGATGGCACTTTAAAAACCGATCGTTTAATTTTCAGATTGTTGTAACCCGTTTTACAGCGCGGCACAACATAAGGCTTCGTCATAATTCGAAAAAAAAAATCACCACTTTAATTCATAACCGGAAATAATAATACTGCATTCACAAATTGCCACACGTCACATGCGAGAGGACTTGACAAATATAGGTTATGTTGATATATCCCTCTATCGCTGCGCCACCTGGATTCGGCTTCAACAGTGGAGTCACTGCCTTCTATTGAAATTCTACCGAGTTGCAAGACCTGTATACAAGACCGTGCTCTAGACCATAGATAACCACCACCTACGAAGATAGGACACTTTGCATGTAACATCGTGTTGTCGCTTGTCGACATCGAATTCGATCGTGCACGTAATCGCACTCCTGTATGTAAGACCGTGCCGTTAATTAACACGACTGCTTTATGATTTTATTTACGGTTGTATATAGCGTAAACTTCTGGACGTTGTATATACATACACAGTCTCGATCGTATCGATTATTCTCGAACACGACGAAAAGCCCGCGGAATTTGAACTTCGATGTTTTAATTCTGCTTTTAGAGTTTACTCTCGGATTTCCACGAACGAAATTTAAAAAAAATTGACAATCGAAGTTCTTTGTTGTCCAGTTACCAAAGAAAATAAAAAAAGCATATTGTCTGTAATTTTTAATTTGATATTTCAAGAGGAATGAATATATGACTTTAATTTAATAATTTACATCTTCATCAACTATGAAGCTGGATTATCATTACGCGATAATTGTAGAAAATAAACGCAATTATCACACGTAAATAATTTGTTTCGCCAACAAATGTAATTTAATGAGATTTGTTGTAAGAACGCTATTGTGAAGAATTTTTTCTTCAGCTGTTTTTATATACAGCTTTAATTAATCTTTGTAAAAAAGAAACTTAAAAAAAACACTATTTTTTGTCAATTTTTTGAGACAGTTTACGTTTTTAGAAATTGTATTAATTATAATTAGTGAATTTCAATTAATCTAGGTTAAACAAAAGATTTCTTAGATACTTTTTGGTGTATTAATTTTTTCGATATAATTTACATTTTTAGAATTTTCATTTATTATATTTAATCAATTTAAATTAATTTGTGCAAACAAAAAGATTTTTGAAATACAATTTTGTACTTTCAATTTATTGAGATAGCTTACGTTTTTCAAATTTTTATTTACCGTAATTAGTGAATTTGAATAAATTTTTGTAAAAAAAAAAGTTAGGAAAATGCTATTTTGTTGTTGTCGATTTTTCGGAACAATTTACGTTCTCAGAAATTTTATTGTAATCAGAGACTTTCGATAAATTCGTGCAAAAAAAAAAACATTTTTGAACAATACGATTTTTGTGTATTGAATTTTTTCGAGACAACTTACGGTTTTTTCAATGTTTATTTATTGTAATCAGACTTTTTGAAAGGCAGCCTTCTAGGAAAAGTCATCTTGTTTAATTCATTCGTTTACAATGAAAAATTGGGACCTTGCGCCAAATTCTTCGTGTATAGGGGAAATGTTCAATTATATTATTTTAACAACCTATAATAATAATCATAGCTTAAATTTTCGGGTACGGATTTTTTGCTCGTTATTTTGAAGAATGTTTTTTTTTTCTATCTAAAGGTATTATTCTACAATAATATATATTTTATAGTTGCAGGCAAAAAACTTGAGTCGAGGGTCGATTGAAGTTTTTCGACCTTCGACAACATTACAAAGAGAATTTCTCGTCCATTCGCGTTCGTTGGAAAATTTAATATTTCTTTTTTAATCGATTGTTTATGAAAATAACTTTGTCTCCTAATTTCCATTTTTTTTCGATTTCCTTCGCTCCAGTAGAAGACAAATTATCATCAATGCTTTTTATTCAACGTAGCCTCTGGTTACAGCGCGTTTCAACAGGATTATACACAAAATTTTTATTCTTGTAGTGACTTAGTATTTCGTTTTTCATTTATAATGCAGGAATATTTTTTTTTGCGACTGTTTTTTTAGCTTCAATTTACAACAGTTTTATTGAATGAATTTTATTGAAAAAAAATCAATATTTTTAGCATTTTGCAGCGAATTGTTTATTTTTATTAAACCAATAATATTTCATTTTTTAATTCCAATTTGTATCGATTCTCTGGCATAAGTAAACTTTATTAGAGTAGAAAAAAAAATCCATTTGTTCGAAGATTTCATAGTGTACGAATGAAAATCCATTGGAATGGATTAACACAAAATAAATAATGTATGATTAATATTTCGAAAATGAAAGCCTTTATTGAACTCTGGAATAATGGAGAATCGTTCGAGAAATAATTAATATTAGATAGAAGATCAATCAGTTTTTTGTCTAATCAATTGTTAATAGTTGGTTGAAAAAGTATTTCGGATTATTTTCCTTTTTCATGAAACGAGCTTCTTTTTCGTTATTTCGATTTTTGCCTGTACAAAGATTCGAGTCATCGCCGAAGTTTTTTCGTTTCACACTTTTTCACACTTCGCAAACGTGATTGAGAAAAAAAATTGCGTTGCAGCGTTTTCTCTTTTTTTTTTACATTAATATATTTCGATATGGAGTAAGAACCTAAATGAATTTGTTTTTTTTGTTCATTTGGTTATTTTAGTTTTTCTTTTCAATTTTTTGCCCGCAATTCGTTCTCAATTGTGCGGTGGTTTTTGAAAGAAAATAATATTGGGTAAAAACGAAAAAATGCGAATGGAAAGTGAGGGTTTTACAAACGTGTGCGAAACGTATTATCAGCCTACAGTACGGGAGCGACACTGTACATATAATAATATTAATTAATTTCTTTCTCTCGTTCTTCGTATCTTTTCTTCCAAATCTCGTTGGACATTTTTTTCTTCGTTTGTTTGGTTTTTTTCTCTTTGTGTATAGTATTCTTCAAATTACTCGTCCGACGTCGATGTTGACGACGACGACGCTGACGGTGTTCTTCCATTACTCGTTTGATTTGCCGCTCTGGATTCCGGAAAACAATTATCGTTAACTAAAGATTTCGAAAACTGTGTAATTCGCGTAAAATTCATAAATTTCAATATTTATCAAAATCAAATCAAGATTTTATTTTATTTCCATATAAATTTGATTTTTATTTTTTTATTGAAATTTCATTTGGAAGATTTTGAAATATTTTGTTAGTTTTTACCTGAAGAGGGCTGCTAGACTTGGGCCTACAGTGTCGCGGTTCGCGTCAGCTGAACTTTGATCCCCTAAACTTTGTCTACAAATAGGACAAGTTCCGTGCTGAAAAATAAAACGAAATATGAAAGTATACGAAAATGTAGAATTCTTCTTTTATTTTTAGTATTTTTTGAGCAGATTATCTCAAGTTCTTTCGATAAAAAAAAATACCAATAACGCCGATAACATTGAAAAATGCAGTGGCTGCTTGCCGGGACCATTTTCGACCCGATTTTCGAAAACCCAATCTTTATCATTACAAAGTTCATACTTTGTAATAAATGATTTACACTAAAAAAAGGGATTTAATAATAAGTGCAAAAACTTACGAGTTCAAGCCACGGTTCAATGCAGGGCGTGTGATAAATATGTTTACATGGTAATTGCCTGACGAATTCAGCGAGAATGAAATCCTCCCAGCAGATCGAGCACTGCAGCTTAATATCTGAAAAATAAATGAATAAAGGAAAGAACGAAGGAATATTCGAGCGAAATAAATATGACTCCACTGACCAATTTGGGTTTGCGATACCGTAGCGACTGGAATTTCATCGATTTGTTTACGGGGCAGAGGGGGTGGTCCACTCCCGTCCATTTGGTTGAGCAATTGCGTTACAATCGTGTCCAATCCATCTCGACCCCAGACGTAGTCACCCGGATTTCCCAAAAACAGTCTATTCATCGTTTCTAACGTTAATTCATCGATCAGTCGAATAACTATGACATTTTTTCTACCCCAAAACGAAATTTGCAATTCAATAAATAAATAAATAAACCATGATTTAAATGATTTCTTTCGTCCTGGAATCGCGGAACCATCGAAATGAAATTTACGGTTATTAAATAAAATTATTTAAATAAACGAAATAACGATTGAATCAAATTACATTTATCAAAGTGACTTTTAATTTTTCTTTGTTCCCGAATTTAATAACTAATAAAAAATTATAACTAAATTTCAAAATCGATATCCGGCCTTTATTTTCCCTCGATCTTGTGTTTTTGTTGTTTTCTGATATAAAAATATTTTATTGGATAAATACATACACCGGTTCAACTGGTCCGCCTTGAGTGGTTGGAAGATGAAGCCCAAAACCAGAAAGATTTCGAACAAAATTTTCCACCAAATCCTCAACTTGCAAATGTCTGATTGGTCGACGAAGATGCATCCTGTGAAACATTGAAGCTTTGCAATTCGTTAAAAAACATTATTTTTTCCGTTGTTTCTATTAAGACTGTTTTTCATGTCGTTACATTGTGCGATTCGTACGATCCGGATTGTCCTGCTGTCCCTGAGCTCCTCTCATTCTCTGTGAATCGTCACTCCCGTTTGGAGAGATGTCTACTATTTGCCGTAATGGTCCCATTACGTCGACCAGCATCTCGACCGTGGGCGATTGCACGACCTGACGAAAAAACGCTAGTCAATAAGTATTTCTAAAAAACCAGAAATATCTCGAAAATAATCATTGACAATTTTCGAATGTCATAAAAATGAATGCAATCTTAAAAAGGAATATCTCAATTATTTTGCCTTTTGCGTTTTGTAAAACTTATTTTTAAAATGTTCAATTAAAATTTTGTCGAGTCGGCTTTAAGCTTTAAATGTGATTTTTTCAAAGAAACTTTCGCAACTAGTTGGCAAATTTTTGCAAAATTTGTTAAAAAAAGTGGCTGCAACTAATTTTCATATTTTTCAAAAACAGTATTTTATCTTCCAACCACAGAGAAAAATGTAAAGTAAACAAAAATTATAAAAGTATATAAAAAAAAAACGATCAATTCATCGATTCAAAAATGGATTTTAAAAGTAGTTTTGTCAAGTTTTATGTTACCGAAGTTTGCATCGTTGGAATTCAACAGACTTTTTTCATTTATTTATAATTTCTCAATGCAGTTGTTTTTTTGTTTCTACTGGCTTTGGCCAAGCTTTCAAAAAAGATACAAAAAAAAAATAATCAGCCGCTTTACGAAGCTTGAATTTGGATGTCAATTTTTGGTAATGTTTAAAAAAAAAAATTGTTGCATTCCAACGATGTTTGGCGTTCTGTGCTAAAATTTCTTATCCAATTTTTTATCATTCTTATAAAAATTATAACCATTTTTCTTGAAACGCGAATAGTAAACTATTCACATGTCAAAGACGCAAACTTCGACGTCATTTAAAATTTTTGTGTTATTAAAGAGATAAGACTATGAAAATCATTGACGACTTTGTTGTCTTGTTATTTTATCTTACGTCGAAGTCGAGATCGCTCAAAACGTCTCCACTGATCTCTATACTAGAGCTATGAAGATATGGCCTTGAATCCGAGTTGGAATCATCTTCCATATCCTCGCTTCCTCCTGCTTCCAATTGCTCTATGAAACCGGATGTGCAATATGGACATGTGTAATCCTGGTGGCCATAAAAGATGGTTAATTTCCTCCGAAATAATTAATCAATTGAAAAAACATCTCATACAATGAACTTTATTTAATAATTACTAAAAAAAAGTTCTGCATACATAAAATTCAACACAAGAGTTGAAATAAAACGAAATAAATTTGAAATTTCTTGAAATTATTCCAAAAACATTGGAACCAACACTATAGTTGATAAAAAGAATAAAAAAAAACATAAAAATTTCCCATATACTTATAGTTAATAAAAAAAATGAACTGTATTTGTTCGAAAAAATTGATTCCTAGAAAAAAAAAAAGCGTGATTGTTCTTATCAATCTTATGACGCAATAAAAGACGGTGTATGTTCTTCACATGTGCGATAAAAACACGCACACAAGAGTTTGATTGAACGAATGCAAAACAAATCGGCCAATTCAACGTCATCAGCCAGGAATTGTGAACTTCCTGGTTGTACGACACGCAAAACATTGTTAAATTTCGTCATGAGAACGATCGAGAATGTTAAATATAAAAACAAAAAATAGATTCAAGAAAAGTCCCGAAGTCCCGGAACAAGACAAAGTAGGTTGAAATTCGGTGGGACGAAAAAGTCACAAGACGATTGTGTATAAAAAGAGAGTAAAATTGGACGAACGATTTGATATTGTAATCCTCGAGCAATGGGATTCGATCGAAAAAATAGCATTTCTTTGCCATTATTCGAGAGAAAAAGATATACACAAAGGTTAACAAGTAGAACGTGTGTGTGTGAGAGAAAGATAGAGAGAGAAAGAATATACTTCATGAGCTCGTCGTGTGATTCACGCATGGTACAAAGTGACAGTTTACGAGGACGGTCCTGACCCGTTATATTTTCGAAAAAAAAGAGAAAAATTGTAAAAGTTTTGACGTATTGTATCAGGGAACTACTTACAGGTAGCAAAATTTCAATTTCAACACTGCATTTGTGACAAAAAAATCGGGACATTGGATTCCCTTCGACAACCGCTTCAGCCATGTTGTACGTTATATTTTCTTCCCTTTTTTTTTTCTTATTTTTGAGATATTTACGAAAAGACACTAGGCCCACACGGCCCACACGAACGCGAGAGCAAACCCAAGATCTAACACCGTCCCGAGAGAGGATTTCTGACGTCCGATAAATTCGAACCTCTCTCTCGCACACACTCGTTCTTTCCCACTTTCCGAAACTCTAGATTTTGCACTGTCGAGCAGTGTTGCCAGAGTAAGCTACCGTTTGGTACTAGACGGCAGCGCCAAACCGTAACAGATATCGAATTTTCGTACTAAACCGGCGGCCAGTTCAAATTAAATGGAGTAGATACAAAATATGCAGAAACATTAGCGTTTTATTGTGTAATATTGCAATTTTCGATCAACATCACAGTTTATATTCTTAATCATAAAATACATCACAGTTTTTGTTCACAAAGTACATCATAATTATCACAGTTATGATTTACAAGTTTACTTAAATAATGGTAGATCTACTGACGAGATGCACAAATGTGTTATACACGTTTATTTGTTAGTGCAAGCTTAAGCTGCCTCTGTATAATATTGTTGTATTTAATTTTGTGAACAGTAAGCCTTTTTCTTAATGTTAAGTAAGGAGGTATGTGCTTAGGACTGACTACTAGAGTACTACATACTCATTTATTTCGGTTTTTCGATGTTCGAATCGTACTGCGGCTTTCTATTCAATAACGTCTGGCTCGGTTGCCAGCTATGACACGTTTCGTCACCCAAATGCTCTTTTGCATGAAGAATGCTCTCGCAAGTATCGACATGCAATCTATTCCGGGTCTTGTTTTTCATCAGATTCAGTTGTGAAAAAACTCGTTCAGCCGCCGCCGATGAATGAGGCAAACACAACAACCCTTTGACTAGTGTTGTCAAATGTAGAAACATCACATCTTTTAAATCATTCTTAATATGAAAGATATGCGACCAAAAAACTTCTAATGTTTCTTCTTTATACGCTTCGAGTTCCGATAAATCGGCCAACAAACGCCATTCAGTGTTTAATTTTTCCACATCGTTTACGAGTTGTGGAAAGAGTTTCAGAGCTTGAGTTGCTATATTCGAGATGCCCCCCGATATTGCAGTTACGGGATTAAACCAGCTCATAAATAAAAGAACTTCGTCGTCAAAATTGAAGCGTTTTTTTATCTGCTCTGCTAGAACTATGTAATAGCCGAGAGCGTGCGTTCGAAAGTTGTGGAGTTCTTTCGGATCGATGTTGCTATTGGATAACAGCACATCTGTTTGTGCGCCAAAATAAACGTTTTCCAATTTTAAGAAATGCCTCGGATTGCTTGGATCAATTTTTTGTAGTGACATGTTATCAAGATAATTTATCTGAATATAATTACGAAGTATCGATCGATACAAGGCTCGTACTCGACTCAGTAAGAGATGGAGTTTGGGTTTCTCGGCTTGAAATTCAACGTTGAGTTTGTTTACAAGCTCCAAGACGTAGGAGAGGAACGTGAAATATACCTTGTATATAGGTGCTTGTAATTGGCCGAGAATGTTTTGAGTCGATGATAGGTTATCTTCGAAGCACTCATTCGTGAAGAAGAGGATCAGTGCGTTCCAGTTTTCCAAGACACGATCGACAGCCGCCTGGAGGACAAGATATATTCAATTTCATTAAAAAAATGTATAAATCAATTTCACTTTAAAAATGCAAAATAAAATAAATACTTTAATAATTTTGATAATGTAAGATAAATAGAAAGTTTACTGGAGGCAGAAAAATGACTTAAGCACTCACCTGAAGAGACAACCATCTCGTTTGACTCGGACGCAACAGCTTATGTGGCTTCAGTTCCACAAAAGTCTGAAATTCTTGCAGATTCGCCACTCTGTTGCTACTGTGCGCAAAGTAATTGTAAATGCCTCGGATCATGTCCTCTAAACTCCTTGGCAACTTCTGTGCTGCTGCTGAGGAACAAAGATGAGACGAATTGCATACACAGCCAAGCACAAAAAAATGTCCGAGTATTTGTTTGAATCGAGCTTGGACTCCGCTAATCGATCCCATCATAACGGAAGCGTTATCAGCTGCCATTCCGATCATGTTGGTTATGGGAATGTCGAGATTTACGAAATGATTGCAGATCGCAGTAAACAAATCCTCGGCGGTGCACGAAACTACTTTAATAAGTCCGAGAAATTTATCTTTGCATTGCCTTCGTTGGTTGTCGTAAAAACGCGCAACAATTGCAAGAGATTTCTCGGCGCTTATGTCTGTAGTTTCATCAATGATAATTGAGAACACTTCGTTTCTCAATTGTTCCGAGATCGATGAAATTTGCTCAGCTGCGATACAATCTTTTGTCAAACTCGTGGCCTTTGTTCGAGCACATCTCACGACTTTTGCGATTTCAGAGTCAGGGCACACAGATGCGAGGAACTTTCCAAAATGGTCCATAAGCACGAAAGGCAAATTATGTTCGTGCAAAAACATGATCATTTTGAGCTCAGCAGTCTTGATGAGCTTAGTATCTTTTTTTTCATCCTGTAAATAGTGTTGAATTTCGGACGTACCCTGGGCTGATTTCATTTTCGACTTATGAGCATTTGTCTCAGCGTGCCGTTCGATATGCGTCTTGCCTCCATTAATCACTTTGAGGCAGGCTTTACAAAATGCTCGGTTCGATTTTTGTTCGAGCCAAGGGAACTTCAACTTCCAGTTTTCCCGAAATTTCTGCGAATACTTTTTTTTTAATTTTTCCCCTTTTTCCTGTATTCGGTCGTCGTTGTCGTCGGTAAGATTCGAATCGCAAGTCTCGATTGGAGTCACTACGTCAGAAACAAGTGGAACTTTTTTTTTTTTTGGATGGTCGTTCGTTTCTTGTACTTCGTCCGTTGTCTTGCGTTTAAATTTGACAGACGACGACTTTCCCGCCGGTTGTGTCTCGGTATTCCTATTAAATGGTAGGGGAAGATATGAATAGAAAAAATGCAAGGAACGAAAATGCAAAGAATAAATAGGAAAAATGCAAAGAACAAAATCTTTTAAAATATTGTTTAGTTGTTTGCCAGTAAAAATCTTATATGCAAAAAGCAAAATTACGATTTGAACTAAATCATAGATCGTAGTGATAGAATTCTGTTAAATGTATCGGGGAGCCATATAAAAAAAATTAAATATTATTTTTCTGAATAGATGTGTTGATATTTCGCAAAAACACAATAATACTTATGGCAATTGGCTTACGTTAAATTACGGATGTGTGACTGTGTCAACTGTGTGCCGCTCGAGTATCTGTTGAACTAATCAGACTTACCTGCAGGTGTTATCTGCTGTTTGCTCAGATTCATGATTTTTCGAAGTCGATGGTTCGCACCGAACGACCGGATCGTCAACGCTCTCACTATTGCCGTTGTTGTTGTTGGTGCCGGTTTTTGGCGGTTTGAATATTAAAAACCTATAATGTTGAATATAAGTTTCCAGTTAAAAAGGTCACTGTAAACTCAGAACACAGGTACATTTTTAATATTCATGTGCCTCATTTGACCTTGAAATGGACAATGGACAAGGTACTGTTTTTTTCCGTTACACGCACCAGAAATGAAAAAAAAAACACAAGAGCTCACATGTTGTTCACTTGTAAACAAATAGCTATAGCTTACGGTTAAGCCTGTTTCATTTAATGCGAGTGGAGAATACTGGATAAAATCGCCAAATTCAAGGCCTAGGTTGTATTTTTCTACTCTTACTCGAAAAAAATGTTCTAACCTCGTTTTTGCTGGCAAAAAATTCTAAAAAATCTTGCACTCACCTTTCCATGATAGTTTTTATTTTATTTTTTTCAAATTAAAACTCGTTTATTTGTTCTCACTAATTTTTAATAATGAAGAAAACGAAACACACTGGGGAATCACAAATCACAAAATTGCCGGTCCTGTGCACAGCTAACACAGCTTGTCCGTTTAACCGTTCAACGAAACTCGAGAGCCTTCTCTTGAATCTTCCTTGCCTCATGTGCGATGGCAGCACTGTTTTATTCTACATTCTACCAATACCGAACTATGAACCGTTGAGTAAAAACCGATTGAGTAAAGAGAAAGAAATTCAGAAGTCAAATTTAGGACTAACGAGCAGGGATGTCCAACAGCCACGTAATTCGAGCATGAATTCGTCTTTGCTATGTAGTCAGATACGCAAAGAATTGGGTTTTTGAAGAATTTAATGGAATCAATTATTTCCTTCTCTACTACATAAAAGAAATACGAAGAAAAAAAAATTATAATTGTTGATAATAATTAATATGTTCAATAATTGAAGAAATTTAATTATTCATATGTTATTATGATATTATGAACTCTATTCATTATTAAAATAATAAAAAAGAAAATCAACACATGGAGGGATTGAACCCACGACCATGGGATCATGAACCTCGCATTGAACCAATCTGCTATGATCGGATTTGCGAATATTATATTAAAAAATAAAACATATTCATCAGAGCCGCTTAACATAAATGTTTTTTATGTCGAATTTGTTTAAAATTTGTCTTAATATGTAACAATAGTAACAATATTTATTTATTTCAATCTCCATTATATTTTATATTTAATCGAAATTATATTATTTGTATTTGTCCCAAATTAATAACATCTTTTAGACATGCACGCAACAACCGCTAAATGGCGCGGGACTTCACTTTTTCCGGTTGAGGAAAGGAAAATTTGGGGATGGAAGATGGAATAGGATTTTCATGAGTTTTCGAGTGCTTTTCGTAATCAGGGACTCAAAAATAAAAAAACGTAATAGATTTACGAAAGGCGTACTGACGTACTAAATACTTTGAAAACGTACTAGATTTAGTACAATTGTACTGAACTGGCAACACTGCTGTCGAGGCAATCTCATTGACCATCGCGAATAAATGCGATATGTATATACGCGTACGAATACATTATGTTCCGTATATATATAGCGGATTCTTCCACGAATTCGCCATTTTGTATTTGTAGAATCAACCTAACGCGTCATCTGTTTGCGGTTCTCGTAATCTTGCAAGTTGGCGGGAAATTTGAATTTCGAAGACTGTTGGTTGTTAGAATTCACGATCGCGACGCTGCTATCGCGGATGCAGATATAATAGTAAACAATGCGAATCTTTATGGCGTGGTGGCTTATCGCACGCATATATCATGATGATAAGAAGGAAAAATAAGAAGACAATCGACCAGAAGTCAGGTAGAAGCGATTAGAGCCCTAGGAAAATGTAAATAGAAAAGAAGAAAGCCAAACGTTTACTTTGAATGTTTATCAGCTCCGTTGGTCCATTCGATTCTACGAATTACATAAAATAACTGTTAGAAAATATGAACCCTTGTTTTCCTTCTCCTTTTCCTCCATTTCAGGTCATAAATAATTTTCGAAGATGAAGTTTCAATTGTATAGCTCGTTCAGATTCTGCGTCTGTTTTAATTCTTTGTTGCATAATATTAATTTTCGGTATGTCCCGTTTTCTTAAACGTTAACCTTATCGAAGTCGAATAAAAATTCAAAATGTGCAAAAATGTATGTTATTCGTTCTTTATCGTTTTCGTTTTATTATAATTTTTAAAATTGTTGTCTTTTTTTTTTTTTTACTAATTTTCCGTTTGTTCTTTAATGACCAGAGTTGCGAAATTTTCAATGAAAATATTTTCCATTACCAATTTAATTTAAATGGTTAAAGAAAATAATTTTCATTAGTCATTTAAATTAAATGGTTAATGGAAATTAGTTCCATTAATTATTTAATTAAACGGTTAATGGAAATAATTTCCATTGACCATTTAATTTTAATGGTCAATAGAAATATTTTATATTAATCATTTAATTTAAATGGTATTTAACCATTTAAATTGAATGGTTAATGTAAAATATTTCCATTGACCATTAAAATTAAATAGTCAATGGAAATTATTTCCATTAACCATTTTAATTAAATGATTAATGGTATTAACCGCGGTTTTCTCGGTTACTAGTGGCGGAAGCGGTTTTATTCTGGATCAAAACGACTCAGTGGTAGTAACCGAGGTTTTCTCGGTTATTATCTTATCTCTGGTACGATTCTTAGAACTAATGTCATACTCACTAAGCAAGAACAGATGCCACCTCTATTTTTTGTTAAGAGATTGCTTTTGTTGAGGCGTGCATTATCAGTTTTCACGTTCCGTAATTCTAAGAATTGAAGAGTTACATGCATGCGTGATATGCCATTCGAAACGGTATAAAATACATGCTCATGGAAATAATTAGAATACATTAAAGTGTTTTATTGATTCTGAATATATTTCCTGAAAATTGTAAATTACTCATACACAAACAACTTTTTACTAACTATTATTATTAAATGTTTACTCTGTTCCAGATTTATATGTACATTATTTACAGAATAAGTGTCCATTCAAGTATCAGAACGAAATGGTTGTGAGACATGTAATTTTCCACTGGCGTATAATTATCGTACAAATATGAAATTTTGAGGATTTTTTGAAAAAAAATCGAAAATCGCTATTAATTTTGAAAAATGTAACCGTCTACTAATTTTATTTGATCTGTTCTATAAAAATACACAGACGAATAATGCCCGTAAACATTCACTTTAATACTTTTTTTTATTGAGAGCTAATCGCTTGTATTCAGATTAACAAATTTCCAGTACATCAATAAATCAACTATAAATAATTGTATATTTTTTAAAAATTTTTTATTGTTGCTACGTACACCCTTGCTGGTTTTTACGACCCTATCCCATTATATTAACCCTACTTTCCCCTACTTCACTAATTCCTTTGTTTCTGTGAGACCCCCCAAGTGTGTTGCCCACAGCCACTCTTTCCTAATGCCCTACTGTATCGCATTTGCGCGAGAGCCAAGGGAAACTGTGGAAAACCCGGCCGATACAGGCGGCTATATTTATTCTTACTGGATACCAATTGGTTATTACTCTCGAAAATTTAGAAAAACTGTCTTCCACTCAGCGATTGATGCGCGAGCCGGTGCATGGCTAAGCGGTCATCCATCCAAATATTGGCCTAGCCCGAGGCTGCTTGACTTGGGAAATCGCCGAAGCTACACACAAACCGCGCACCCATCGCAGTCGATTGTAAATAATTGTATTTCTTAAAAAAATTATTGACTTGTGGGTAAAAAATCAGGGATTTATTCTGAAAAGGGTAAACCGCTAATCAAGCTGAAAATCTGCACAGATCTTTGTTTCTGTACTCTAAGACACACTCCCTACGAGAAATCGAATTTTTAAATTTAATATTTTACAGTTAGCCTGGTGAGTGTACCTATAAGTAACGGAAAATCACCCAATCTCGAGTATATAGATACGCGGTGCGACTTGTCGCCATTTAAAAACTATATTTTTAATGCCTGGCGTCAAGACGCTGCCACGTCTCTAAATAATATCGCTTACCTCACGCGACCCCTGAAATTCTTCCTATCAAATCTTCACGATATTTGCAAGTAGGAGGGGAGGCGGCTTCGTCTCCCATCCCCAAAGACAAAGGAAAAGAGCCCGGACGTGGAATTGCGAAAAATGAAAAACGACCGCGAGCAGAAAACGATCTTTTTTCGGTAAATATTGCGAGTCGCAAAAAATCCTTTGTGGAGCTTACTTAGTACATCGAAACAAGGGTCTGTGCAAAGCCAGCTTAATCTAGGGTTTACCGTTTTCGAAAGTATACCCGTATTTTCAAGAGTTTTAATAAATAACGAGCGTCGTCAATTTCCAAAATTGTTAAAACACGTAACAGATATCGTCACACTATATGTGATTCATACGACATTTTTTGATTTTTTGTGTAATCCGATTTATTTGAAAAATTGACAGTAGTTAAAGAGCCTACAATTGATGCTCAATCAACGCTAAGTTTAGGTTAATTCATCGAGTATCAGCATCTGGGTTGTTATTATGTTCTTGAACATGTAATCTTAGTTTTTTGAAAACATAAATATATTAATATTTCAAGCAACTATTAAGGTATGGTTCAAGGGATTATAAAAATTCAACTTAAGACTTCACTTTAGGAGTTCGGTACGATTTTCGAAATTCGATCGTTACTGAAGATCATTTTATTGATTTTTGGAAACGTTTGTTTTCAACTACAGCAAGATCCCATATCCCCAAATGTTCATCAATCGGAAGAATCTTACTTTTAATCTCATGATATTCATCCTTCAAGTCCATCCATTGTAAAACATTTGAATCACGATTGATCCAAAAAACTTGATCATTTAAAATAGCGAGGCTGACGGGATTTCCGACATTTGTACATAAAATTACTGATTTAATTGTGCTCTTTTTGCTTTGAAGTTTATAATGCTTTTTACAGGAATAAATTGAATGATTCCACTATCCTCATCTGCAAGGTACAATCTTTCAGAACGTTCGTCATAAGCGAAAGAAGTGTTAAGACCGACCCATAATTTATTAGATGGTGTACTCGAGAATGCCAGATCCAAACAAGCAAGATACGCTGGCGTGGAGCACTGCTCGCTTATAGAGCACTTGAAGAGAACACAAATTTTTTTTATATTCAGGAAAACTCAACATTTTTAGTGGCATATCTTTGAAAGTATGTTGCAATTTAGCGCCATTTTTTAAATTAATTTGTTGGATCTGACCAAGATAAGGAATGGACCAATAAATAATATTATTTTTATAATCAACATCGATGTCAGTCAAATACATACTGCTGACAGATGTTATCCGTTGAAATTCATTACCTACAAGATCAATGCTATACAAAGCGTTGGTAAATTGATCGTCAGCGAGTAAATTTCCAGTACTGCGATCATAGGCAATTCGACTTATGCGTATTGGCATCTCTTCAATTTGGATTTTGTCGAGGATTTCTCCATGATAGTGGATTATTCTATCGACTGCAGCGATCACCAGATGCGGTGACTCATTTTTAGGATTGCATGCATAAGAATCCGGGCTCAATACGCTGCCGAGCTTGCAGGCACAAGTGTGCTTACCACCCAGAGCGGAAAGACAAAGTTCGGAGCATTTGTGATTTTTACAAGGATTCGGAAATGGTCTTCTTAACGATGATTTATAGATATCCATATCCGTGATGAATTCCGACTCTTTGACGATAGTGTAGTGAATATTACTTTGAGCAATGTTCATCCATTTGATCGTATTTGTTTTCCAATCAATCCAATACAGTTTGCCGTCCACTATCGCTAACGAATGAAGATTCGAAAGAATCTTACGATCCGTTCCATCCAGCCTTATCGATTCTAACCTTTTTAATTTCGAATCGAACCAGTACAAACGTTTTTTTGAATAATCTATTGCAAGACATTTTGGCCGACCGAGATCTTTCGTTAGAATAGTTTTCGCTTCCTTTCCGTCCATTCCAGCTCTCCATATAGAAGGGGATTTTCCATAATCGTTCCAAAACATCTCACTCTTTTCCGGATTAAGTACTAAACTACCCGGCGCATCGAGTATTATTGAATCTAATATTATTGCGCAATATGGGCCTGTCTTTGTACAGACACCTATGTGTTTCTTAGCTTTGTCGATGAAGTATAAGTATCCTGTTACGCAGTCGATTGCCAATTTTTCAGGTGCGACGAGACCTGGAAAAACAAAGCAATGTGAAAAGAAAAATTAAATAAAATAACAATCTATTAATATTTTTGCATTATTTTTAAAGAAAAAAGAACATTCGATTAATGCAATTATATGAAATAATATAACTACTTCCTCACAGTTGTGTTTTTTGTGGAATCATTTATTGTCGAATGATCCATACAAAATGCTCGATATTTTGATTAGGTCTGAATAAAAAATGGTTTACCCATTCTATCATTGCTATATTATCCGTGTAATACATAGCATTCACTATTGTCTTCTCGCTGACGTTTATATTCGACCAAAACATCTCGCTTTCTGAAGATATCGTAATTCCTACAGGTCGAAACTTCACGTCGTATATCAGCTGTTAATCTCGTTGGTCGTACGTACGATATGAACAAATTTTCGACCCAGCAGACTAGATCAGCATTTCTTCCTCATCTTCTGCGTTGATATCGTCACTGACTGTATCTAAATACCGAATATTTATCGAATCCTTATAAAATCGATTTTGTATGAGACCATTATAATTATTTTTGCTGTATAATTTTTGTAATCAAATTCGTTTCATTAATTATTTTACATATTTTTTGTAAATTTGAGAATGTAGATAAAGTAAAAATGATCAACAACATTTTGGGACTAAATGTTTTCCTATCCATTATTTTCAGTGGTTTCTTGGCTTCTGACGATGACCAGAAGACACGTCCATATCACAAACGTGTATCGTACAAAAGACATCTAAAAAATTCATATTTTTAATCATGCTTGTGTAAAACAAAAATGATTGTTAAAATATTCATCATCCCAATGCAAAGGAAATTCTTTTATAGTTTTCCGATTTCCTTATTTTTGAAACTGGCACCATTTTTTTAACAAAAGCGTGTAGTGAAATGTCATTCAAATCTACTAATTTATCTCGTTGTTTATGTTACTACTACTCAATATGGGGTGTGCGGAAGGTCAATGCAAAGCTTTGAGTAGGTGATAGAAGAGGATTTTGGTAGCATATGTAGCCAAACATACCTTCGTACAAAGTGTTCTTAATTTTTAGTTATTAACGATTATAAGTTCTTTTTATATACCAGAAATTTCATACTCATCAGACGCTAATAATACACCACTGGAAAGTTATATGTTCTGTAATAATTTGATCTCAAGAACGATTCTTAGAATTAACGTGTTTTTTTGAGCGGAAACAAACGCCACCTCAGTCTTTTGTTTAAGAGGCTTGTTTTGTTTAGATTTGTATGTTATCATTTTTTTGTTGAAATTTTAAGAATCGAACAATTACATGCGTGTTCGATACATAATTCGAAAAAGCATAAAACGTGACGTACGCATGACGTTGACGTGATTTCAGATGTTGCTCTCGTTATTTCCGGAATAAATACCCATTTTAGAACCAAAAATGAAGTAATTATGAAACATGTAACTTGTCATTGTCGTTTTATTAGCCTGTGAGTATAGAATTTCAAGAATTTTTCGAAAAAAATTGAAACCGCTAATAACTCGAAATCCGTAAAACTTTGTACTGAGATATATTGATTTATTTATTAGAATTGTTACAATTAATATGACATTGAAGCTTGAGTCATTAAAACGTAATCTTTTCTTCTACATTATTCTTAATTTTCTAATCAGATTACTCGCTGATCAGAAGAAGTAGTTACGTAAAAAAGGATAAGACAGAGTGAGATAGTTATAGAGAAGAAGGAAAAAGCATAGAAAAGGAAGAGCAATAACTAGCAATAATAATATGTAGAGAAGGAAGAGATATTCAGATAGAAGAGGTCAACAAATATAAAGAAAAATATATAGAAGAGGAGAAGAAATATGAATAATAGAAGCAAAAAGTAGCAAAGGAAAATAAAGTATAAATTATTATTAGTTATGAATGAAAGGAAGAGGAAAATTCTGTATCAGAATAAATAATAATGAAATGAAAAGATGAAGGGTATTGAAAGTAGAAATTTGAGAGAAAAGAAGAGAACAAAGATTACATAAAAGGCACTACTAAAATATCAAAAATTAAAGCTGAAGAAAATAAAGGGAGCAAAAACATAACTTTTCCCAAATCGCAAATTTGATGTAATAATTGAAAAAGAAAAGAAACGGACATACCGCAAATAAATATTTGTGAGGCAAAAGATCAAGTGTCGTATTGGTTGACTTCGGTTCGTTTGTCCTCTTTGACGTGCAGACAAACAATCGACAAAACGAGAAAAAGGTGGCGATAAGTCATTATTCGCAGTTTTTCTAATTTTACTTAATCTTTTCTATAGAAATATATAGACGAATAGTGCTCGTAAATATTCAAAGTATAGACTTTTGACTTCTTATGTTTTTTCTCATTACCGTCGCAATTCACCCACTACGCCAGAATGATTCACATATCATAATATCTGTTTTCGTTATCTTAGCCGAATTGTATTTTCTTTGGTATCAAATTTGTTCTAACATCTTGCTTGTTATAAATTATATATAATTATTAGATGTACGTTCGAAAAATAAAAGTTTCTCGAAATTTCATAAATAAGACAGATGGCAGTGAAAAATTTAAAAACATTCGAGACCATGTTGTGAAATCTCAAGAAGTTATCAAATTGTTCCAAAAAACTGCTACAAAATAAAAAAATTCAAATAATGTTCCTAAATTTTGTTCCAAAATGAGGACTTTTTGTTCATAGGCGACTGATGAACTATAACTATTTGGCTGCGTATCCTCCCAGCATCGGAAACAAGGGGGGCGGAAACGAGACGCCTAGACGTTAACAAATAGGATACTTGAATTTGCTATTTCTCGTCCTATTCTGTTCCATCCTATCCTTTTGGGTGAGCCTGCACGACTTTTCTCCTGTCCGTTCGTCTCCGTTTTGAAGGAAAGTCAGTCAAAAATTATTCGGCGAAAAGTTATCATGAGACATTAGTTTCATCAGTTTTCTGGTGACCTCCGTAGGTTCTGCGTCTAATTTAATATTTTCGCGCGCAACAAATATTCACTTTTGGTATAGCTGTTTCTTTTTTTTAAATTATTATATAAAACTTGAAATCTGTCAAAATTCATGTTTCGTTTTTCTTCCTCTTCCGTTATCGATTGCTTCAATTTTTTTAATTTTCCGTTTTTTCATCGTGCCTCTTATGTATCCTTTCATTCTCTTCTTTTCGTTCAAAATTCTACTTTCATTTCCATTTATTCTTTCTTTCTTTTATTACTTATTCTACAACTAATTTTTCGTCCTTTTTTTGGGACCAATATTTTATACTTTCTTTTCTTTCAATTTGACGACGTATTATTATTGTTCGCTAATGTTCTTCCTTTTCTCTCCTTTCTTCAAACTGTCCGAGTTGCACCAGAAATCATACTTGAGCAATCGGAAATTTCAGGTGAGACACGGAACAGAGCAATCCCAATTTTACCCCATAAAATCGGGAGTTCCTCAAGGAAGTGTCTTAGGCCCAGTCCTTTACACTCTTTTCACAACCGACCTCCTTGTGGGCCACAACACCACTCTAGCCACTTTCGCTGACGACACAGCCATTCTGTCAATCCACGAAGACCCGGACACAGCATCAAGATTGCTTAAAAGAGAACTGAATGACGTTCAGGGTTGGCTAGAGAGATGGAGGGTTAAAGCCAGTGACACAACATCCGTTCACATCACCTTTACGATGAAAAAAAAGGATTGCCCAACAGTTTCGTTGAATGGACGGCGTCTTCCAGTCGTTAACGAGGTGAAATATCTAGGTATGTACCTCGATCAAAGACTACTCTGGACTAACTATATCAGACATAAAAGAAGGGAGTTGGATCTTCGGGTAAAAAAGACGAACTGGCTCATAGGTAGAAGATCGAAACTATCTCTGTACAATAAGCTGATGATGTACAAAATTATACTCATGCCTTTCTGGGCTTACGGCATCCAGCTCTGGGGAACTGTAAGCAACTTCAACATCGTGATTCTTCAAAGATTTCATGTCAAGACTCTTAGAGTTATTACAAATGTCCCCTGGTATGTTACAAACGCCAGACTGCACAAAGATCTCGGAGCAGAAACAATCAAAACTGTACCACAAAAACTGCATAAACTACAAAACGAGGCTTGGTAACCACTATTCGAATCCACTAGCATCGAATCTTCTGGACGGAACAACAATTTCAAGGAGATTGAAGAAATACAAACCATTGGATTTGCAGGACTGATTCTGTCCTAAACAAACTCAAAACAAAGAAGAAAAACACAAAACCAACTTTGAAAGCCTCACAGTGACAAGTAGAACAGCGTGCATCACTGAAATGCTCCTTTTAAATACGCAAATAGTTTTGCTCTGTTTCCTTTTATCTCCATTATCATTATTGTTTTAATTTTTTCCCAATTTTTCGCTCATTGTATTCTATTATTTCGTTCTCTTATTCTTCTTTCTTTTTATTTCCATATTTATTTCTTCCCCTACTTCGTTGGTATATTTTCCTCGACATCAGAACCATTTATTGTCATGTTACATAACAGATTATAGTTTCCCAAAATAAATGCCATTAAAAAAAGTTCTTTCTGGTGTAAATTTTTCAATAAATACAATTACATGAAGAAATTTCGAAAATTCTTATGGATCACCTGTATTAGAGAATATAATTTGGCTAATATACAAAAAAAGTCTGTGTGGCAGCTTGTGGCGCATATCGCAACGATAAGACTAAAAAGTGAGTTAAAATTTTATTTTTTAAATGTGTTCTTTGCGTTTTTATATTTTTATATATAGAATAGAATAGATTCAAGAAAAATAGAAAAATTATGAATCGTGCTGCTCCTCTTCCTTTTCCTCGATTTCCCAACAAATTCGCTGCGTATTGTACAAACGTGCGGAGCTATAAGAGACGCACATACGTTAATCAATAGAATGCTTGAATTTCTTTTACTTTTGGTTACAATGTACGTCCGCGTCCCTCGTCGCCCTTTCGGTAGGAAAGAAGAAATATATATTGACGAAGTATTTTAAATCCATCAATCATATCAGCCTCACGCTAATCTCTGTACGTTCTGTGCCTATTTTAATATTTATTCACACAAGATAATATTCATTTTCGGTAAGTCTGTTTATTTTTATAAAAATTTATTCCATAAATTCGCACTTCTAGGGGATTTTTTTTGTTTTTTTCCGTCTAATTTCTTCTTTTAATATAACTTTTTAAATTTTCGTTTTTTTCTTCATTGTACCTTTTTCATGGATTGTTTTGTTCTTCTCCTTTTATTCAAATTTCTACTTCCTCTTTCATTTATTCTTTCTTGTCATTATTATTTATTCTGCTACTTATTTTTCGTCTCCTTTTCTGTCATGACGAATATTAAGAGTCGCGGTAGCGACTCGAGACAAGTACATTTAGGATGATTCAGGAAGACCTTCCGTCCGGATAACCTCGGGTTCGGGACGATATTTGAAGCAATCCTACTTAGCCGTTTTTTTAAATTCACAATAGTTTTCAAATGGCAAGCAATAGAATTTAGGTTTTTTGAGCCAATGAGAAGGTTACTCTCCGTCACGATGAGCGACGCCTTAGGGTCGTCTAATATGGGGGATAAGACGGGGCTCATACTCGCATTCAGATCTAAAATTTTTGTCTTTTGTTTTAAAGTCAATGTCCTGCGAAGCGACTTCCGCGCAAGAAACTTTTTTCTTTCGTGTGTCACGACCGGAGGGGCGTGAAGGAAAGGTTTGGGTATTTGAGCGTCGAGCGGCAAACGCTATGTCCCATAGACTTTTCCATGCAGTATTATACGCAGAGCGTTTATATAGATATACTCCTAGGAGTATGGTGGGCGCACACTGATAGACCTCGAGAAGTCTTGCTTTTAGCTGGTTGCGACTGAGGAAAGGGTGTTAAAGGTTGTGAATAAAGAGATCTAGGATTCTTTATACACTCTTTAATGAAAATAAAATGTTAGTAAAAATACAATAAGAATAGATAGAGGGATCTAGGATTCTCTGTATATTCGTAGTACCAAATATAATGTTAGTAAAATACAATTGGTGAATACAAACTTGGTATAATAAAATATTAAGTACTTTACCGGAGAGGTGTCTTTGGAAATCTTTGATTGGTCGTAGCTTACTTGTCCTTTGTTGAGTTACGCGAAATGATTGAAAATATTTTAAGTCCAAATCTGAATTAAATGAAATAAATCGGAAAATATTTTAAGTCCAAATCTGAATTAAATGAAATAAATCGGAATATATTCTAAGTCCGAATCTTGAATTTAATTCTTTATGACTTTGACTTCTGGACACGACTCGCTCTCTTCTACAGAAGACCCGGAGTTCGATCAGAGATTAAATATATAAGACGGCTAACCGAATGACAACCGAACTACTGCTAACAGTATAAACGCGACCTAGGTACGGAACGGAATGCGCCGCGCGATGGAAAATCGCGCCTTTTATAGGGCCAGATTCGGCAAAGAATGTAGGAAACTTCCTTATTTGGAGTTGTTTATAAGCCTTTGCTTCTTAGAAGCTAGAGCAGGGGGAATAGATGCGGCGTCTTCTGTGCGTAGGCAGGAGGGCTGTTGCTAGGGCCTTAGATTTATGACCGATGCGCTTCGGCCGAGGGGAGCACTCGCCGGTTTGTTGGTGTTTACAGGAAGTCGAGTAAGTGATACATCTGTGTGTGTGGCGTGTGTCAGAATGACCTAAATACTAAGAGCTACTACAAGACGTTGAGTTGAGGGTTTTATGAATGAAAACGCGCAAAGGCTCGAGTTTTCATGGTTAGTTCGTATTACTAAAAGGAAAGAAAACAAAAATTTACGTCGGTTGTGACACCTCCCCACTTAGATTAGACACCGTCCTCGGTGGCTACCAATTTATGCATATTGAATATTTTTAAATAGAAGATATGCTTAAATGGTAAATATTAAAATAGTTAAATTTTGTTTTTCGTTGTCTGAAATGGATTTCGTATCTTAGGTAAGAATATGGGATAGGCATGAAATATTTAGGGGTAGTTCAGGTGTATAAGAAAGAAAAGGAAAAGAAAAAAAAAAATTGTGACCGTATAATAAAATTTGTATACCTCTTTTACTGGCTTTAGACGGCAAAAATAGCGATGGTATTGGTCTTTTCCTGGCATAATGAAATGTAGGAGACCATACAGATCTAACAATAAACTTGTTGATTGATCTTTTGTTTTGACGACGCTGATTGATTTTGATAGGCGTCTTGATTTCTCGTAGATGCAATTTTAATTTGCATTTGAGATGCCTGTGCCATTATTAAATTTGAGGTGTGTTCACGAAGTGTAATACGGTGAAGGTGTTTGATAGCAGGTGTAACAGGTAAGTATAGATACTTTATCCTTTCATTCATGAGTAAAAAAAAAAAATGGGTAATCGAGTAATTCGATATGCATAAATTTTTCTTATGTCTAGTGTTAATATATGATAAAATTATGCATGATAATAGTAATAATAATAAAAACTGTACGGTAGTGATAATTAATTAAAGAGTGTATGTAATAATAATTGATTAAAATAATAAGTAGTAGTCTGGAGTGTGTAGCAGTAATTGATTAATTCAGTGTGTATAAAATGAACAATGTTCAGACAGCAGTTTGTGTGGAGATTTCGTGAACGAAAACAGGGTTGGGCTGACGAGGGGGTCTATCGTAGGTGGTTTCTGCTTTTTTATTAGCAGGTTCCTTTTCTTCTTCCTCAGGCGAGTTGTCGTCATCGTCTTCAAGTGGTGGTGCGGGTCCTTGGCATATGGCGCAAAGCTTGTAGGCACAGAGAAGGAAGGATCCCCGTAAAATGTAGGTCAGTAAACCCATGGCCAGAAGAATCTCTCCGTATATAGTCATCGTTGTGTATAAGGCTTGTCCTTGTTGTTCTCGTTTATGGGCGGCAATTTCTAAGAGTTCTTGTTCTATCTCTCTTAGACTAGCGTCGAAGATCGGGATTCCAGCCGAATTTCGAGATACGACCGAGGGTATATATTTTGAAGTTTCGGTGTCCTGCAGCGGCTTGTAGTGTGATACATTGGGGACGAGCTGGTTTATGTTAAGATTTGATGTAGGTATGTATGTTTCTCGAATGGTCCCTTCGAGTGTTTGACTTCCCGAGATTGTTACGTAGTGTGTTTTAGCGATGCATCCTGGTTTCAATTTCAGGATCCCGGTGTCTTTTATTTCGATAACAATAGCTGCTTCGTGGTCGCATAGGATTTGTATTCTTTCAGGTTCAGGTAACGAAAATAGCCAACCAGACATGGTGTCCAATTGTTTCCAGTATGGTGTTTGTTTCTTTACAACCCTGATTTCACAGTCTTCGTATGATTGATGTCCTCCATCCGTTAATAGTAATAATTCACAGTTTAGATGGGCTGATACTTCGTAAATAGGATAGCTAGGTGTGCAGATCTGATAGCTGCGGAGGTGTTGGCATCTAGGAGGATCGTTTTCCGGGATAAGTGTGTACTTATCCATTTCTCTTGAGATAATTATATGCGATGCTCTGGGCTGAACATATGCTGCTCCTTGGCTATTGTTTCCAAATTGTTGTGGTATAGGACAGGGGTGAAGTTTGTAGAGAAGGAATTTGGTTGGTTCCAGTAAAGGGATGTGCATCACGATGATTATTTTTTTATCATGATAGGAGGCTGATAGACGGGAAATTTTTGACAAGGTTCCGGAATGGATTTCGTCGAGAGGAATCGGGAATAAGTATCTGTGGTGTGTTTCTGTGAAGCTCTTGACGATGAGATCCAGTGTGACGGGGTTTATAAGTTCTGGGTGAAGAAGTCCCAATTTGATGAAGTGGATTGCGTCCACGATAGCGCGAAGGCTCTCAAGATATGTTTTGGCGATGTTTCCTATGCTATTTCGCCATTCCATCAGGTTTTGCGTATACATTATGGCGTCTGTTGCATTGTGAAACATGTCTGCTAGATTATTCCATTTTGCTTTATGTTCCTGTTCCAGTTCGCTTAATCTTTCAGCGATATCGTGTAATTCTGATCTTATAATGTGGGTTTGGTTTCTTGCAAGGACAGACATCTTCTTCTGATCTCGATATAGTTTATCGATCTCGGTGTTGAAATACTCGGCGTCGTCGGTGGTCAAAGTCCCAAAAAGGCTTTTGCTAACTGTTCCAATGAATCCAAAAGGAACACTTCGTCTGCTCATTATTGGTTCGATGCCTTTTTGTTTCCGTAGGTAGAGAAAGTATTTATTGATCAGGGCGCTTTTTAACGCAAGGTTCTCTTTGTTGATATATGATCCACAACGATCTCCCAAGTATGGTTGGCATGCATGTTCCATCACTGGTACCTCAGAAAACGTCGGTTGGTGGTTTTCGAATGGCTCTAGGTCTATGAATGTCGTGAGCCGCCACTCGGTTCGAGTGAAATGGACTTCGTGCATGGGTTCATAGTAGATGCCGGCTTGGTTGGTGATCTGTTGAATGTCATGTGTTTGGAAAGTCCAGACCTTTCTTAGCTCAAGTGCAAGTAATAATATGATGGTCTTAAAGGTGCTCATTATTGTCTAGAAAAAGAGTATGTATGTAAGTGCAATTGAAATATGAAATTTGAGTTTGAGTTAGGTAAAGTTGTTAAAAGGGTTAGTAGTATATTACTTATCCTCGATGCATCTTTCTCGTATATATATATATGTATATGTGTATATACGACACCACTCTCTTCTTTTTCTTTCCGTTTTTTTTTTTTTTTTTTTTTTTTGGAGGTCCCAGTAGGGGTCTGATTTTCTTTTAGGCACGGGTGAGAGGCCGAACAGGGATCTTAGGTTAAAAATGTCTCCCGGGTTAGCTTCTGGGTCCCATTCCACTAAGCATTTGCTGCGCGGGTCCTCTTTCCAAAGTTCAAGTACTCTTTCTCGGCGTTGACGTCTTGATTGACGTACTTCGATGGCATGGGCGACAAAAATGACTAAATATCGTTTATGATGTTTTGGTATATTCTCCAGTGTTGTTTGGTGGGTAGTAATTTTACTATGGTCGGAATTATTACTTGTAGGGGTAGGCATTCTGGAACAAACCCCAGATGATCGTAAGCAAGAAATGAATGAAATGAATTTTGTTAATTTTTACTTCCCCAATTTATTACGACTGCGCGCCCGTTTTCTATATCTACTCTGTTAAAAATCCAAGCTAAAATGCAATCATCGCATTTATATGGTGTTTGTGTTCTTAGTAATTCTAGTCCGCAAATATTGCAATGAGCTGTGTGATAAGGGCCTGGTATTAATTTGTGTTTATCTAAAATTTGAGTACCCTTGTTATCCTGTTCTTCGGTGGAAATTTCGAGATAGCAATCTTCACAAAAATGTCTCGTATAATTATCTAGATACCATGGTGGTCGTTCTGAGATTACTTTTACACATCGGGCTTTAACAATACTTTTATAAAATTCGTAATTTCTGCCGGGTACTCTCACGGCGGGAATTGAGTATAACCAATCTAATGTTTCTTGTTCATTTAAAAAGTTAAGTTCTTCCTCCGAGATTTTCATGCTTGTTATGTTTGGAAGATTAATGGCTACTTAAAAGGAGCTTGTTGACTTTAGTATTTCCCGTACCTTGGGTCGTTGGCCAGGATTATTTTCGTTAGTTGAACGATTCGGTGGTATTGAAACTGGAATTAATTTTGCGATATTAATTTTTGGTAAAATTATTTTAGTTGAGGCTATTTTTGGTTTTGCAACAAAAATTGGTTTTTTTTTTGTATTTGTCTCGGGTGGTGTAGTTTCTTCAGGAACTATCGATTGAAATTGACTGAGATTTCCCAATATTATTATTTTTATTTAATTATTTATTTATTTTATTTATTTATTTATTTATTTATTGTTGTTGATTCATTTTATACGTTCGTCCGTCATATCGTTCACTAATTCGTTTCATTCACTCATTTTGTCGTTCATCCATTTGTTTATTAAAAAAAAATATTTTTTTTTTGTTTCTTTATTTGGGAAAATTGCTTTTGGTAGAACATTATTTTATTTTAACTATTTTCTCTAGATTCTATTTCATAAGTACCGAGTTCAATATGTTTGAGACAGTATGTCTCGAATCGTGGGTCATTCATATCGATACCGGCAAGAGGAGGAGGTGATCTATTGTATTCTATTGGTTGCAATTGGTATTGGGGTTGAACGATTACAATTTTAGTTGAGAGAGGCTTTTCTTCAATTATGCGTGGTAGGTGGTCTTCTGTATCCTGCGATACCCATTGATGATATTGGAAACTTGAAGGATTTGAATATTCCTTTATTAATTTTTTTAATTGATACTTTCTACCAGCTCGGCGAGTTCTAGGCATTGTGGACAGTTATTGCGCAGGTAGGTAAGGGTCAAGTAAAGGAACGAGCGAGCAACGACAAATTGCTCCGTCTCGCTTTTAGGGAAGGAACGAGCGAGCAACGACAAATTGCTCCGTCTCGCTTTTAGGGAAGGAACGAGCGAGCAACGACAAATTGCTCCGTCTCGCTTTTAGGGAAGGAACGAGCGAGCAACGACAAATTGCTCCGTCTCGCTTTTAGGGAAGGAACGAGATATGTAGGTTTGCTACACTATTCACAAGTACCTTTGTTTTCAGTTAGTCAAAATCTAAATTTCGCAATTGACTCGGTTTCGACAGGATACTGAATTCCAGACGACGTATAATGATTTGGTTATATAAAAACAAAAAAAAAATTTCTTATTTGTTCTCTTTTGTTTTATTTTGTTTATCTATTATTATTATTATTATAATTATGTATGTATTTTATTTTTATCTACTCAATAAAAAAAAAATTTTTTTTTTTTTTTTTTTGAATTTCTATCGAATAATTTTTATTTATTTTTATTTTATTTTATTTTATTATATATATATATATATTTTTATTTTTTTTATTTTTATGGATTTCTCAAGTTTCAGCTCAAATTTTCGGTTTAATTTCCTAACCCGTTAAATTTTGTTTAGAAAAATTATAAAGAATTGAATTAATTAATAAATGTTCGAACCTCAGTCAAAAATCGATGTATTTCCTTTTAAATGAATTATCATATGAATGAAATTTAATGTGATTTCAGGAAGCGTGCTATTATTAATGATGTTAATAATTTCATTAAATACCTTGAATGTGAATTTTGCGTTGAATGGTATCTACTGTTGTGTATCCCAGTCTGTTAGGTGGATAAAAAAAAAAATTCTTGTTTCGGCTATGACTCGAACGTTGCACTTGCACAGGGTTAATCTCACTTTCGAAGACTTGATGTAACACCATGAAAAATTTTGTTAGACTAAATACTGATCGGATTTTTCTTCTCTTTTATACTCTAGCCTCATCCCTTCCTCGCGGGTTTTAGATAAGACAAAAGGGGAAAACATTTTTTTTTTTTTTTTTTTTTTTTTTCATGATTTCATATTTTCATATTATTAAACGGCATATAGGAGAAGATCAAAAATTGTCTCTGTTTGTGTGTGGGTGTTTTGGTGTAAATGCTCTAGTTGATCTGTTAAAAGTCGGGGTATCTGAGTTATATGGCCCTTGGGTGCATCAGCAAGTCCTGCTAGCTAAAGACCTATACATTAGTCTTCAGGGTAGTTCCTTCTTTCTCTAATTTATTAGGCCTGGCCTGTCCTTTCGGCGCAGCGAGTGACGTCTCCTTCAACGAAGGGCCGTATCGCTGGTTCCTTTTCTAGCCTTATGCATTTTTAGTTTATCTAAATGTTTCAAAATTCTTTTCCCACTGGGTGTCTCCAGTACGGCGTTATGTCGGTCGAGCAATTCTGTAATCTGATATGGCCCGACATAGCAATTGTCGAATTTACCCTTTTTCGGTTCTTTTACTGCATATACCATGTCTCCTGGTTTAAAATCTTTGATATGTATTTTTCTATCGTAATAGTGTTTCGAGCGATGTTTAGACTTAATTAAAGATTTGGAAGCGAGTTGTCTCATTTCCTCGAGTCGGGAAGTGAGATCGCATAAATAATCACCATAGGTTTCGATTTTTCCTGAAGAAGGGAAAGAACTCGGGGTTCGAGCAGCTCTGCCATATACTAGCTCAAAAGGCGTAAATTTTGTAGACTCGTGAACCGACGTGTTGTAAGAAAACATGGCAAAGGGGACTAGTTTATCCCAATCCTCGTATTTATTTATGTAGTGTTTAATAAACTCTGCCAAAACTATGTGGCTTCGTTCTAAGGAACCGTTAGTTTGAGGGTGATAACCAGAGGTGGTTAGGTGTTTTATTTTAAATATTTTAGCAAGATTGTTGAATACCTGTCCAACAAATGATCTACCTTGATCACTCAAGATAATTCTTGGGGTACCGAATTGGATGATCAGGTTTCGGGCTAAAGCATCAGCTATTGTTTCAGCTTTTATATTGGGTATTGGAACCGCAATACAATATTTTGTCAAGTTATCTTGAATAGTTAAAATGTGTTTATTTCCGTTCGGAGTTTCTGGTAACGGTCCTACCGTGTCGATAGAGACTTTATCAAAAGGTTCTGATGGAGTGTCTGTAATTATCATTGGCTCGCGAGTTTTTATCCGAGTTAATTTTTGTTGTTGACAATCGGGACAAGTTCTTACGTATTCCGTAACTTCGTCTTTAAGGTTAGGCCAATAAAATCTTTCGCGAATGCGTTTATAAGTTTTAGTAATTCCTTTATGTCCACCGATTAGACTTTCATGGTATTCCGATATTATTTCTTGTCGTATTGCTTCGTCAGGAATTGTTACATTTCCGCGGCAAATTGTAATTACACATTCGCAATCGTTTAAGCATTCTTCCAATAAATCTGCAATAAAAGAATGACTGAAATTTTCCAACATGTCTCCGGGCTTGGATATCCGGAGCGTTTTAATTTGATATTTATTTATTGTGTCTTTAACTGTGTTAAGTACTTCTTTGAGCTCTTGAACAGAAAATGTTTCAAAATGTTTGTCGGTCAATACCGCACTTAATATTTTGTAATTTCCTTTATTTGTTACTAAAACTTGTTTGCGTTTCGGTTTCTTAAATTTTAAATCTTGTGGGAAAATTTTGTTAGTCTCGATTAATAATCGTGATATGACTGTGGTAAACTCACAGTCGGCGGAGATAAAATGTAAGTAATTGCCTTTATGATAAGTTAGATTTTCGTTCGTGGTGTTTATTTGTAAAGGGTTATCATCTGTTTTCATATGTGGGTAATAAATTCCAGGGGGTATGGTTTGTGAAATGGTTTTCTCAGGGTTTCTGGCCGGTAATTCTTCGTCAATCTCGGGGTTGCTTTCTTCGGACTCACTCTCCGAGTTGTCAAAATCTAATCGTAAATTGCTTTGGACTTGTTGACGGGGTTCTTCGTCGCTAGTTATCTCTTCCTCATTATGGGTAACGGCGGGCGTTGATCTACATACAGGGTGTCGGAAAGTTATCATTGACTCTCGTGTTTTCCCTATTTCATTGTCGGCGTCTTCTGATTCTGTATAATCGTCTGTCTGTGTCCCGCAACTTTTATTTGCATTATCATTACCTTGAGCACCGTCCCACCAATAGTGATCTACCTTTGGACTTTCATTTATTTCGATTATATTTCTATTATTTACTGGTGCGGGTAAATTTTCAGTATCTGTCGATTGACCACTATTGTCCAATGATTCGTTTATGTCAAATGCAAATTTTAATGCGTCAGTAAATCGTTTCAAGGGTGGAGGATCTGGAGATTTCTTAGCCTTTGTAGAGATAGTCCTCTTTTCAGCTAAGCTGGGAAAAGCGCTGTTTCGTGCGCGTGCGGCCGGAGGTCGTTGCTCTGTATCGGATGAGTCCGAGGCGACCCTTGCTGGTGGGGCCTTAGTATGAGTCCGTGGTACCTTTACTGGTACTATAGGAGGAGGTTTACTAATTATTTTACGATTTCTTACTCTTTCGGCGATTGTGCTACCGGGTAAATTTGATTCTTCTAACACTGTAGGTAAGGGTTTGTTTTTACTGCCCGGTGGTCGACCTCGTTTTATTATAGGGTTCAGACCGGTAGCCTTGCGAGGAACTACGGTTGTTGTTGTTTTCCTCGCGGCGGACGATATAGGTAATACTGTGACGTTTGGAATGACAGGGTTTCGTGATAACGCATCCGCGTTTGAGTTGAGTCGTCCTGGTTTATAAACGAAAGTATACTCGTATTCGCGTAATCGTATTCTCCAACGAATTAATCTTTGAACAGGTAATTTTACTGAATCGATCCATTTTAAAGGTTCATGATCACTGACGAGGGTAAAGTGTCGGCCGTATAAGTATGGTCTAAAATGTAATATCGCGTAAACAACTGCGAGACATTCTTTTTCGGTTGTACTATAATTTTTCTCGGCTGAATTTAATATTCTAGACATGTAAGCTATTGGTTTGTCCTCTCCAACCTTTCCTTGACTCAAAACTGCACCGATCGCATAATTTGAAGCATCGGTAGTTAAGATAAAGGGTTCTTCAAAATTGGGATATTGCAATATGGGAGAAGAACACAAGGCCCTTTTTAAATAATCAAATCCCTTTTGTTGTTCGGGACCCCATTTAAATTCAACATTTTTCTTTAATAGATCACTCAAAGGTTTGGCTTGTTCGGAAAAATTTTCTATGAATCTTCTATAGTAACCGGCTAGGCCGAGGAACTGTCGAACGTTCGTGACTGTTTTGGGTATAGGAAATTTTTCGACCGCTTCTGTCTTTTTAGGGTCGGGGCGTACGCCTTCATCACTGATTATATGACCGAAATAAATCACTTCGGTATTAAGGAATTCACATTTGTCTGGTTGAAGTGACAATTTAGCATTACTAAGTTTATCGAAAAGTCTTCGAACTTTTATTCCGTGTTCTTCTAAGGAAGTGGCAAAAAGCACGATATCGTCGAGATATACAAATAATTCACTGTCTTGCAACCCGAGAAGAACTTTGTCCATTAAGCGTTGAAAGGTAGCGGGTGCATTTTTGAGACCGAATGGCATTCTAGCATATTCGTAATGTCCGTTAGGGGTACTAAAAGCAGTCTTTTGTCTGTCCTTGGGATCCATTTCGATTTGATGGAATCCACTCGCTAAATCAAAGGTCGAAAAATATTTTGCTCCACCGAGTCTATCAAGAATTTCGGTGATGTTTGGCAAAGGATAAGCATCGCTTATTGTTTTTGAATTTAATTCACGAAAATCAATTACCATTCTCCATCGTTTATTTCCTTTCGAATCAGGTTTCTTAGGTACAATCCATAAGGGTGAGTTATATGGAGAGGCTGAATTTACAATGACTTTATTTTCCAATAATTTATTGATTTGTTTATTAATTTCTTCTTTATGAGCAGGCGGAAATCGGTATTGTCGTATAGTCACAGGTAATTCGTCTGTAGTAGGTATCGTGTGTTTCATTTCTGTCGTGGCAGGTAGTTTGTCGCCAGGTAGATGAAATAGGTGAGGGTATTCTTTTATTAAATCGAGAACGTGTTGTTTCTCTTCCGAATTTAAATGATCTAAACGGAGTTTTTCGCGAATTCTTTGATCTCTATCAATGGAATTTTCACATGCACTTTCATCACTATCGGGGTCGAAGAAATCTTCTGAATCATAATATTCAAATGGAATTAATTCTTGAGGAGGTACGTCTATTTGAGCGTCGTCCTCATATGAATTAACAGCATAAATGTAACATGTACCATTATCGTTTGTAACGATTGCATTTCCCATAAAAATATTTTCTGGGGTTTGGATGCGAGGGAGAAATCCCGTTTTTAAGTCTGTATTAGATATTTTAATTGGGACTTTCATGCGAGTGCGAGCTTTGAGAACGAAAGTTGTTCCCTCATCTTCTAGTATTACGTTACATGCATTATCTGAGCTCTGAGCTGTGTCTTCAGGATTATTCTCGAATGGAATCGGAGTTATTGGTTTTGAAGTAGTAACTAACGTGTTGTGGTGAAAAGACAATTCTGCCCTTTCGTTTTGAAGAAATTCAATGCCTATTATGCCGTCTGCGGGGATAGCAGAATTTTCGTTAAGTACTTGAAACTTTGCTGGTTTATCAAATAATGTTAGCTCGGTTGAACCTAATGTTTGAATTTTGTCGGGTGTTATACCTGATAATGTTAAGAAATCATGACCGGCAATTATACATCTGCGTTTTAATGCCTGTAATTTAATTATGTTTATATCGGCTCCTGTGTCTATCAGGAAACGTCCAAAACCGTTTTCGAGTTCCGGAGCTCGTAAAATAATTATTGGGGAACGCCCTTGTCCGCAGGTCCATCTAACAAATCTCCTGCTGTGAGGAATTTCACGGCTGTAGGACGCTGGGTCTGAGGGTCGCTCGTCGATGCGTCCACTCGACGGGCGTCTTGAGAGTTTAAATTATCTGAAGTGTTATTAGGTCGGGGAGATACTGGTCTCATGTTTTGGAACGAATTTTCACGTTTGTAAAAAGGGTTTTGATACATTGGTTGAGAGAATTGATAATTTGATTGATATTCGTTGTACTGAGGGTACATTGGAGGTCCGTAGGGGACTGGAGGATAATACGGTGGTCCGTAAAAACCGTTTGGTGGATAACCATAAAAATTTCTTGGTTGTTGATTTCTATTTGGAAATCTTCGTGTAGGAAAATTTTCACGTATTGGTCTCTGTGCACGAGGTGGGGTGGTATCGCGACGGAATATTCTGCTAAAATTTAAATTTTTATTATCAAAATTATTTTCTCGATCTTGAAAAGATACTCGACGGTATCCGTTATTATTATTTTGAGGTGAGCGATTTTGTTCGATTTGAGTGTACCTCAATGAGTTTGAATTTCGAACATTAGCTCCTTGCATATCTCGTTCTATGCGTTGAACGACTTTAAATGCGTCTTCAAGGGTCTGAGGATCTTGAACGCTGATGGCGTATAATAAATCGTCAGATAAGCCTCTTTTAAATGACTCTAGTGCTACTCCATCGAGCATAGGCAACATTTGGGTTGCTTCTGCCTCGGTAAATTTATCTTTTAATGCGGCGATTGCACTTGAGCGTAATCGCTTAATTCGCGTATAATAGTCAAGTACGGTTTCGTCACGTCTTAATCTGACAGCTTGAATTTCGGCACAATAATAAGGATACGATTTCTTAGGTGAAAAATATTCTTTCAAAGCTTTTGATAAGTCTTCTACTGATTCTATTGTTTTATCAGCTACCGCGTCGCGAGCTGTTTCTTTGAGTTTCGAACAAACTCCTTTGAAAAATGACGTTTTAAGGCCTTCGGGCACGAACGTATAACCATTTTCTACGTCTTCTATAAATGATTTAAGGGGCATATTTTTGCCGTTAAAATTTGGCACGTGAATTAGTGCTTGTTGTAAGGCCATACACTCGCCCATACTTGTGAGCATAGCATCGGTAATGGCTTGATGATGTGTGAGATTTGCAATTTCTGCCATTTTTATTTAATTCGTTAAACACCTTTTATTTATTTAATTTGTTAAACACTTTGTTTTCAACTTTGTTTCGATTTTAATTTGTTAATCTTGATTTAATTTGTTAATCTTTTGTTATTTGGAAAGTTAATAATTGTTAATTTTACTTTCACCAGTAGCAACAAGAATTAAGCGCTCAGCGTACTGGAATCCCACCGCTGTCACCAAATTTTTATCTGTCACGACCGGAGGGGCGTGAAGGAAAGGTTTGGGTATTTGAGCGTCGAGCGGCAAACGCTATGTCCCATAGACTTTTCCATGCAGTATTATACGCAGAGCGTTTATATAGATATACTCCTAGGAGTATGGTGGGCGCACACTGATAGACCTCGAGAAGTCTTGCTTTTAGCTGGTTGCGACTGAGGAAAGGGTGTTAAAGGTTGTGAATAAAGAGATCTAGGATTCTTTATACACTCTTTAATGAAAATAAAATGTTAGTAAAAATACAATAAGAATAGATAGAGGGATCTAGGATTCTCTGTATATTCGTAGTACCAAATATAATGTTAGTAAAATACAATTGGTGAATACAAACTTGGTATAATAAAATATTAAGTACTTTACCGGAGAGGTGTCTTTGGAAATCTTTGATTGGTCGTAGCTTACTTGTCCTTTGTTGAGTTACGCGAAATGATTGAAAATATTTTAAGTCCAAATCTGAATTAAATGAAATAAATCGGAAAATATTTTAAGTCCAAATCTGAATTAAATGAAATAAATCGGAATATATTCTAAGTCCGAATCTTGAATTTAATTCTTTATGACTTTGACTTCTGGACACGACTCGCTCTCTTCTACAGAAGACCCGGAGTTCGATCAGAGATTAAATATATAAGACGGCTAACCGAATGACAACCGAACTACTGCTAACAGTATAAACGCGACCTAGGTACGGAACGGAATGCGCCGCGCGATGGAAAATCGCGCCTTTTATAGGGCCAGATTCGGCAAAGAATGTAGGAAACTTCCTTATTTGGAGTTGTTTATAAGCCTTTGCTTCTTAGAAGCTAGAGCAGGGGGAATAGATGCGGCGTCTTCTGTGCGTAGGCAGGAGGGCTGTTGCTAGGGCCTTAGATTTATGACCGATGCGCTTCGGCCGAGGGGAGCACTCGCCGGTTTGTTGGTGTTTACAGGAAGTCGAGTAAGTGATACATCTGTGTGTGTGGCGTGTGTCAGAATGACCTAAATACTAAGAGCTACTACAAGACGTTGAGTTGAGGGTTTTATGAATGAAAACGCGCAAAGGCTCGAGTTTTCATGGTTAGTTCGTATTACTAAAAGGAAAGAAAACAAAAATTTACGTCGGTTGTGACACGTGTGACGTTAAGACCGTGTTGCGACGGGCGCGATGACATAAATAAATCCGAATGTTTCTCGTATTTTTTTTTGACAGATTTAGGTGGTTAGCACATCGACTCGCAGCTGACATGATTGTTCGATAATGTAAAAAAGTTATGTGAATAATAAATATTAAAACAACGATTTAGACTGTTTATTTTTATTTTATGAAATGTTTAAAATTATTACAAGTTTACTTATCTATTTAAGGGCCATTATATGACCAGCGCCCAAAAAAATGTGTTTCGACGAACATTTTTTGCATGGTTTATTGAAATTTTTTTTTTAAATATCGCGAACACATGATCACTTGATTCTTTAGTTGCAATAGAACATTTATTAAGGATTATTTTTGTGGTTAAGAAGATCGATTTAAGAATGAATGGATCTTCAAAATCGAAAGGCTTTTCGTAAGAAACGGTACCTTTACACTTGGTCGAATTGAATTTTAAATTAAAAAAAAGCTATAGGAGATGTTTTGAATTGAGGTATTGGTAATAGAAAACAATCGACTCTTTGCTTGTTAGTAAATGAGAAAAAACGAAAAAAATCTTAAGATTACGGTTTGACAAACCTCAAAGAAAACGATTTTGACGATTTTATAAAAAGCTATCGAAAAGTGTTGAAAAAATTTTTTGGCTGAATTTTTTTACATAAAAATTAAGATATTTTATGTAGTAAGGATGGTAAACCCAAAGATAATATGTGTTTGTCAGCTCAAACCTTAGATATTACGATGAATGTCCGAATTCCAGTCACCAAAAAAATAACTCAAAATAAATAAAAATGCTCAATGAGAAAAGATGTAGCTAAACTACACGAAAACTGCATTTTTGGTGTATGCTAAATATAAATAATGTACAACTTTTTTTTCTATAAAAATATATTATTAACCTATCAAAAATATATTTCAATTGTATTTCAAATGTATTTCTAATATATGCCAAACATAAGTTGAATATAAATTTTAAATATAATTTTGATTGTGTAAATGTTTGTTTTTTTTATGGTTTCCCGATTATTTTGAATCAAAAAAATATTATTAATTTCTATAAAACTTATATTTTGCATAAACATTCATGCTCACTTGAAACTCATCTCATTATTTGTTGTAAATTTCGAGCACAAATTTGCTGATTCCAAAACAGCAAAATTGTAAATTGCAGCAAATTTTATCCGTTTTCGAATGAGCTCGTTCTCGTTTCGATCAGCTGCGAACTGAACCATCGGGAGCAATGGAGCACGAAAAAGTTCAAAAGGCAACCTGGCGAGGTTTTCTACAACTCGACATCGATAAGATAAATACTATTTTCTATTACAAATAATCGTGAAACTATATGATAAATAATTTTACACAAACTAAATGATATTTTTAATTTATATTCAACTTATATTTGGCATGTAATGGAAATATATTTGAAATATTGTTGAAATTTATTTTTCATATGTTTATACTATATGTAAAATATAAAAAAGCTATACATTATTTATATTTAACGTATCCTAAAAATAAATTTTTCTTACAGTTTTGTTATATTTTCTAATAAATAGAATAATACTGGAAATTTATAATTGGACATAAATATTTGATATATGCTGAATATAAATAGTGTATACATTTCTTATATTTTAAATACATTATTAATATATGAAAAATATATTTTAATCGTATTTCAAATATATGCCAAACATAAGTTGAATATAAATTTTAAATACAATTTTGTTTGTGTAGATGTATTTTTGGTAAATATTTACATTAGGTCCTTTTGCAAAAAATGGTTCCAAATTTTTTTTTAACGTCTGATATGCATAAAAAATGATTCCTCATGTAATATTAAGGAGGGGCGTGCACCTCCTTAATTTTTTTTTAATATTATTTTGTTAAAACGATTTTTATAAAATTGAAATAATAATGAAACATATCAAATAATCACACACACACACACACACACACAAAACACGCGCGCGCGCGCGCGCGTGAAACAGTAGCCGTGTGTGAAACAATAGACATGTGTAGCAAACCTTGTTATCCGTAATTTAAAAAAAAATTCGACCGGGTACAACTATAATGTCTGACTATTGGAAGGCTTATAACTGCCTTGATAACGAAGGTTCGTAGCAACAACTATTTTTCATTCCTTTTACTTTATACTATCTTAACATTTTATTACAATATCGTTTCGTTTTTTCAGGATATAAACACTTAGCGGTTAATCACCAAATTAATTTTGTTGATCCCAATTCTAGCGCATATATTATACGCAGAACATAGAAAGGACATGGCGCGATGCTCGCTTTTCTATACCTAAATATGGTCGTCGCAAGTACTTTATGAACGAGTACATCGCAGAATTTATGTTTCGCCAACATTATGCGAACTACACCGAATGTCTCCACGCTTTTTTCATTACTATGAAAGATTTCTTCCAACCGAACGACAACAACGGAAACTCCGACAAAAGAGAGAAAGATTAATAAAAAAATACTCTTCCTTCCACATCTTTGTTTTTTTAAATATTTTTCACCTTCCCCCTCCCTAAAATTATTCGCAATATCATTTTTTATCAATAATTAACCTTGAAAAAACATTTGGAACCATTTTTTGCAAAAGGACTTAATGTAAATATTTACCGTATTTTTTTCCTATAGTTCATCGATTATTTTTAAATAGATAAATATTTTTAATTTCTATGTAACTTATATTTAGCATAAATAGTCATGCTTACTTGAAACTCATCTCATAATTTGTTGTAAATTCCGAGCGTGAATTTGCTTATTCCAAAATCGCAAAATTGTAAATTGCAGGAAATTTTATCCGTTTTCGAATGAGTACATTCTCGTTTCGATGAGCTCCGAACTGAACCATCGACAGCAGTGGGGCACGTCAAAAAGTCTGAAGGGCAACCTGGCAAGGTTTTCTAAAACACGATATCGATGTGATAAATACTATTTTCTATTAGAAATAATCGTAAAATTATAGAAAAAATACTTTTACACAAACTAAATTATATTTTTAATTTATATTCATCTTATATTTGGCATGCATACGAAATATATTTGAAATACAGTTGAAATGTATTTTTAATATATTTATAATATATGTAAAATATAAAAAAGTTATATATGATTTATATTTAACGTATACTAGATAGATAAGCTGTTTATTCCCTATGCGGGGTACAGCGCGGACTCCCGCTCCGCTCACATTTTCTCCACTCCCAGCTTCTTAACTTACTTCTTATCCTAGACTTAATTCTAACCTCCACACGGAGGGAGAGAGAGAGAGATTCGGTCGCCTGACTCCATACATCATTCTCCCTTCACCATTCATTCCCACATTCACGCCTCGACTTCCGTTTCCGCCGCACTTTCTTACTCCCCTTCCCTTCCTCCTAATTCGCCCTCCAGTCTTCTATCCTCTCCAACCACTCCACCCCCTTCCCTTCATCTCCCAGCACCTCCTCCCTCATCTCCTGCCAGCCCTTCTCCCTGCCCCATCCTGTGCACTTTTCCCAGACATGTTCCCACGTCTCTTCCTCTACCCCACACTTCCTACACAACCTTTTCCCCTCCTCCTCCCAGTACAAGGTCCCTTTCATTTCTTCCCCCATCCTAAACCTCGCCATCCTCTGCCATCTCCCCTCTTCCCATCCCTTCTTCAGGTATCCCGGCACCCCTCTCCCTTTCACGAACTTATACTCCTTATTCCCCTTCGCCTCTACTATTCTTCTCCACCTTTCTTCGTCCTGCATTCTCCTTTCCACCCTGACCAACTCCTCCCCTCTCATTTCTCCCTCCTCCCACCTCCTCTCCACTTCCTCCGCACTCCATCCCTTTCCCTCATAATACTTCCTCCTTTCCTCCTCCCAGCCCCGCCTCCTCTACCTGCTCGTGCCCTCTTCCTCATCTCTTCCCTGCACCTTCTTGCTAGCTCTCCCCCTCTTCCTTCTTCCAGCTTCCTTTCATACGCCCAAGCCCTCATCCCTGCCCTTCCACACAGCACATCCCTCTGCAGCTCTTCCCTCAGCTGGTACCCTGGCACCCTCCTCGACACCCCCAGCACCCACCTCATAAACCGCTCATGCACCTTTTCCACCGTTTCCCTTTCTTTCCACCCCCAAATTTCCACCCCGTAACTCAGCACCGGCCACACCAGCTTGTCGAACAGCCACAATCTCCTTCCCCAGTCGTTCCCGAACTTCCTCTTTCCAATCCCCCACACCTGTCCCATCGCCTTTGCTGCCTTTCCCACTCTTTCCTCCACCTGATCCTTTTGATCCCCATCTGCCCTCACTACATACCCTAAGTACTTGTACTTCGCCACCTCCTCTATCTCCTTCCCCATCCACCACCATTTCCCTTTCCTCTTCCTACCTCCCCCTGCTTTACACCTCATCACCTTCGTTTTGTCCGTGTTGACCTCCAGCCCCTTCCTCGCAATATACTTCTCGAACTTCTCTATCATCCCCTTCATTTCCTCCTCCCCCTTTGCCATCAACACCAGATCGTCCGCATACGCCAAGGAATAGACCTTCTGCCCCCCGTCCAGCTCGATCCCCCCCCAACACCCCCTAGCCAATTCTTCGTCCAAGTCCGCTAACATCAGCACGAAGAGTAACGGACTCAACGGGCACCCCTGCCTAACCCCCTTCACGGTCCAAAATTTCTCCCCGATTTCCTCCCCCACCTTTACCCTGCCTATCGTCTCCTTCAACACCTCCTCACATCTCCCCACCAGTCCCTCTCTCACTCCTCTACTCCTCATGCTCTCCGCCAGCTTCTCTCTATCCACCGAGTCAAACGCTGCCCTCAGGTCCACAAACAACAATACCAACTTGCTCCCCCGCCTCAACTCTCGGTTCACTATATAGTTCAACATATAAATGTTGTCCATCGTTCCCGTCCCCTCCCTGAACCCTGCTTGACTCGGCGGCAACATCCTCTTCCCTTCCACCTCTTTCTTCAACCTATTCCTCAGAACCCCCGTGTACACCTTATACGCTGTTTGCGTCAGGGTCACCCCACGGTATTCCTCCACCTTCTCCCCTTACCCTTTCTTAACCACCGGCACCACTATCCCTTGTTTCCATCCTTCCGGCCATCCCTGTCCTTTCCAAATCTTCCAGCACATCCTCCACAGACTCTCTAACACGTTTTCCCCTCCATACCTCCACACCTCACTCGGCACCCCGTCCTCCCCCATCGCTTTTCTATCCTTCAGTTCCCCCACCACCTTCCGCACCTCTTGCCTCGTCAGCTCCTCTTCCTGATCCTCCCCCTCCTGTCTCTCCGAACCTCCTACCCATCTTTCTTCCACCCCCCCTAGCACGCCTCTGAAATATTCATCCCATTCCCCCATCAAAATCCCCTTATTTGGCCCTTTTCTTCTTTTTCTCCCCCTGTTAATCACCACCCACGCTTGCCCCTCCGTCCTTATCCCATTTATCTCCATCTCCCATCTCCTGGCCTCCTCCTTTTTCTTTTCTTCACACAATCTCCTGTACTTCTTCTTTTCCTCCAGGTACCTGCCCTTATTATTTGCATCCCTTCTCCATCCTAACAATTCCCTCTTGAACCTCTCCTTCCCTTCCCTGCACTCCTCATCCCACCACTCCTTCGCCTGTTCCTTCCTTTTATCCTTGCCTACTCTCTCCAACGCTTTTCTTATTCTCCTTCCCATCTCCTTCCAACCCTCCTCCACGTCTTCATCTCTCCATCTCCAATCTCCAAACTCTTTCTGAAACTTCTCCGCTCCTTCCTCCGTCCACACTCCTCTCTCCACCATCCTCCCCCTCCCCTCCTTCCTTTGCTCGCCTCCCCATCCCACCCTCAGCCATAGCACGACCGGCATATGATCCGAGTCCACTTTTCCCTCCACCTCTACTCTCTCCACCCTTCCTCGCACCTTTTCTCCTACCACCACATAATCTATCACCGATCTCCCCCTCCCCCCTACGTATATCCATTCCCCTTCCTCGTCACCCCTCACGCCCCCATTCAGTATCTCCCACCCTTCCTCCCTCAAAAATCGGCATCACATTTTCCCCTCTTTCGACACAGTCTTATCCTTTGACCTCCGCCCTTCTTCCACCAGCGTCTCTCCCTCCCACCTCCACCCTCCCCCTCCCGTCCCTGTTCTTACGTTAAAATCCCCCCCTATGATTACCCTTTCCTCCCTATTTTCCTCCTCCATCCATTTCGCCATCAATTCCATTTTCTTTTCTATATCCCCACTCACGTACACCCCTACCACCCACCACCAGTGCCTCCCCATCTTCACTTTCCTCTCCATCCATCCTTCCTCCTTTTTCTCCACCTTACCGACTTCCAACCCCTCTTTCACTCCCATTACCATGCCCCCCTTCGCTCTGCCTCTCCCCCTGCTTCTCCGCGCGTCCTGTATCTCCCATCTGAAGCGTTTTTTCCATTGCTCCTTGATCCCGTCCCACCCCCTCCTATCCACCCACGTCTCGATTAGCACCACCACATCCCAACTTCTTAAACCCTCCCAGAACTCCTTGTCCTTATTCTTCACTCCCGCCACATTCCAGAATCCTATCTTTTTGATGTACTCTTTCCCTTTCCCTCTTATCCCCCCTCGTCGCACTTCTTGCCCATACACCCCCCTCTTTACCCCCTTCTTTTCCCCCACTGCCTCTACCCTTACTCGTTTCCCTCTCTCTCTCTCAAGCCCCCTGCCACCTCATCCCACGTTCTCAGTTCGCCCTCTACCCACATCTTCATGTATCCCACCCTCACTCTCTTTCCTTTCCTTCTCTCCGCATCCGCGTCCCTCTCCACTAACCATTTCACCCTTCTCTCCATCTGAGTCAGATCATCCTCCACCCTCTCCCTCTCGCCCTTCAGCTTCCATCTGGCCTTCATAACCTGTGCTTTCCTTTCTATCCCTTCCAGCTCCACTAGCACCATCCCTCTACCCTCCCTGCTCACCCCCCCAACTCTCCGCCGCCCTTTTACCCCTCCTTCTATCCCCATCTTGTTCCAGATCCTCTCAATTTCCCCCTCCCAATCATCCCCCTCACTCATCTTCACCCCTTTCACTACCACATTTTTCTTCCTTTTCTCTCTCTCACTTCTGTCTAGCCTTATGTCCATCTCCCTCACTTTTCTTTCTACCCCCTCCATCGTCGGCTCATCTACCTGCCCCCTTGCCTCCCCCCTGTCTTCCTTTTCACCCGCTTCAATTCCCCTCATCCTCCCCTCCAGCTCTTCTATCCTCTCCATCATCCTCCCCTTATCCTCTTCCCATCTCCTCATCAGCTCCTCCCTTTCTCTCCTCACCTCCTTTACCATCTCCTCTACCTTCCTCTCAAACCCTGTCGCCATCTCCTCCACCCTACTTTCCACCTTTCCCACTTCTCTCGCCACTGCCTCCCCAATTTTCTCCGACATTACCCTCCACATTTCCTCCTCGCCCCCCCCCCCTTCCTCCTGTGAGTTTTGCCCCACCTTGCTCCTCTTGCATACATCCCTCCATTCCTCAACCCTTCCCGTTTCCTCTTTTCCTTCACTCTCCCGTGATTTCCTCTTTCCCGCGAAGAGCTCTCTTATATTCCCCTCGCTGGCTGTTCTCTCCCTTGCCAACGCCACCGCCCTAGGCGGTCTTCCTTTCCTTTTCTCCTCTATGTCTATGTCCCTCTTATTCCCTGTTTCGTCTCCCATTCTTTCTTCCTTCTTTATCCACTCTCTCTCCTTTACCCGCCTGTTCTTCTTCAGTTCCCACTTCCTACCTTACCTACCTCTTCCTGCCTTATCCTCCATACTTGACCCACTTCTCTCTTATCTGCCACTTTTCCTCCTTATCTTTATCTCTTCGGCAAGCCTTTCAATCTCCCCGCTAGTTGCTCTGCTTTCACTTCCTATCCTCCCGCTCTTCCTGAAGTTAGGAAAGTAAATTTCAATTTACTTGAATGAGCAATTTTATTCAAATTGCTCATTCAAGTAAAAATCAAATAAAAAGTTATGGGCCAGACAAGTACTCTGTGCGTATACGCTCAACGTACGGTGGTGAACGTTCATCAAATTATTACCAATCAAACAAAACTGTGCTATCATGTACGGACATAAATAAAAGTCTTTTTTTTAACATTGCAAAAACACGGAATCTTATGCGAAACTTCCTGTTCCTGCGTTTGTGTGCCGAGTTTTCGACTGGTTTCTGAATGTTTTTCATTGTTTTAGCCACGGCGCAGGCAATGTTGTTTCATTAGGTCATATAAGTAAATACTATTTGGCAACATTGGTCGCGCCAGAGCCAAAACAAAAGTAGCTACTCGACTTAGGAAATCCCAGAAGCAATACACCAACTGCATGCCCTACGTTGCCGGTACGTCCATGTTGATATCTTCTCAGTCACCAAAGAGATACTTGTCCTAGTACGGATACCATAAATTTTACTGCTGCACGTAACTTAGATGGTGACCTTTTTTCATTTTTTTTCTGGACTATTGATACTTCTTACACACCAATTATAAGTGGCATTTTTCTCATCTTGATAACGCTGATTTTTTAATGTTTTGATTTCTGTTTTGTTCTGTGGAAATAAATTCAAAGTAGCATTTATTGTGAAGTCTGATTTTTTGGCAGAATATTTCGTGATCTATATGGTTGGTTTCCCTCCGGGATATGAATAAAATTAGTAAACATTATAAAAAATAAATTTGTGGGGTTTTGGATTTTTTGTGATATCATAGGGAAACGAGGGATCACCAATGTACTTGTCCAGGTTTTTTTCCCCCGGTAGGGGATTTTTGCTATTTGATATCACTTCTTTTTTCTATAGTATTTTCATATATTTCGCTTTATATAGACTCCAATAGAGTCTGTATATAACAAAAAAATTTACAACGTGTTTGCATCATTACATCATCGATTTATTTCAATGTCAGGAATCAGTACTGCTCACACTAATAATTCGATATAAGAGAATGAGACAGATTTTCTACCATAAATTCATTGTTATTGAGGTTGTTTAAATATAGGAGCGTTTCGTTTCTCTGTTAAGAAAAAAAGTTATAATGTTTTCAAAAGAATTTAACTACAGACTCGAAGTATTTTCGAGATGTTAGTAATTCGTTGATAGGTTATTATACGATTATAGCTTGGCAGGAAGGTGTTATAGAAGAGACCTCAAGTACCAGTTTTTCCCCAAGGTAAAATTCAGAAAATTAAATACTTTATCATTAGCTTTCAAGTTGTGTATTGGAATAAGGCATTCAGGAGCGAAATGGCAGCGAGGATATTAGTAATTTCGGTCTAAGCTATAAATAGATAATTATATTTAACTTTACTGTCAGGAGCCTCAGAATTATTATTCTTTCAAAGATGAAATGACGGAATATAATATGATGCATTATCCTTGACTTATAAATTGTTATATAAAACATAGAAAAAAATTAGATTAAAAAAAAATCGGCCGAAGTACTTGACGAATGTTTTTTCACTTAATTTATATAATGTATCGGTCATGGTGACAACCTCGCCAAGTACTTCGGCCGAAATTCTTTTTCATCTAATTTTTTTTCGTTTGCAATCTTTTTTTGCTTCGGACCCTTATTGATACAGAGTTTTTATTTTCATTCTGGTTGGTAAAACAACTGCATTTTCGAACTTGATTCTTTTCTCTATCAACATTCAACATTATTTGAAGATTTATGTCACACGATAAAGCCTCCCGTACTTGGCTATAGATATTTTGGTATAGTTCAATTTATTTTATAACTTTTTGCGAAACCCAACCTTAGCTTTTCGCGAGGATTAACTCATTTTGTTTTGTGTGATTTGAATTTATTTGATACATTTTTTGAGAGTGGTGGTCATTTTTCTTACTTTTTGATAGGATTTGATTTTCTCAGGGATTTTTGCGAGAAAAGGTTTTTGCAGTGTATATTCGTGGAAAAATATGGGAACGGCGGTCAACAAATAGGGTGGGAGTAAGATTTTCGAATGATTAAAACTTCAAACGGCTAAAACTGCGAATTTTTAAATTGAAGAATAGTAGTATGTAGACAAATTAATTCTATTATAGCCTGTATGCTGGAAATAAAAAAATGAGAAATTAAAAAGTTCGAAATACATTTACGTCAAAAACAAAATATAACAGTAGCCCAAATGACGAAGGCTGGAATAGCGATTTTACAAAAGTTCGACTATTACGCATTCGAGTCGTCAAATACTGAAATCGGCAATATTATGAATATTCATAATTGCAAATATATTTTAACGAAAGACAAAATATTAATGTGGTCAAAATAGCGAAACACCAGAAAGTCGAACGGTCGAAATAGCGAGAGCCTCTGGGCTGTAAAGTATTGCTTATCATTCTTCGTGCTTCACAACGTTCGCTATTCTGTATTTCTAATTTTTAGTCATTCGAAAAATTCACATTCGAATTATTCATACTATATATTTTGGTCTCTCAATAAAAGAATTGCTTTCCATTTCGAATTTAGAAAATATAAACTTCTTACATTAGGACAATCTGTATTATCTGCATTTGAAGTATAGACAGTCTGAATATATATTTTCGAATAAATGCGCGATCAAAGAAAAAATATTACATCAAATACGCATTCAACTTAATATACTATCGAAAATATAAACTTCGAATTTCTTATTTTTCGTTAATCGAATGTTATGAATACTAAAATTTCGAAATATTAACCGTTCTACAATTTGGTTATTCTACATATTAACTCCCACCCAACAAATGTACTTGTCCAGGTTTTTTCCGCGAGGGGGATTTTTATGCATGATATGATTCGTTTTTTCTCGTTCTTTTCAAACATCTCGCTTTATATAGATTAGAAAAAGGTTATATTGGGAAATTATCGCTTTTTCATTTCCAAACCCTGACTCCTACTTCGAGTCAGGTTTTTTCGCCATAAAATATAGGGACACGTGTTTTGGAATTGTCAATTTGGCATTTTTTTAATTCTCGAGCCAGTCAAATTTTTTTGACATTTCGCTTTACTTTTCTGGAATCAGGCTAAAATAAGTCGGGAACTGGGAGTCTGATACAAAAATTTACAAAGCTTTTGAGGGCTAGATTAGAGCAGTCAGAAATTTTCCATAGAATTTGTAGCTATTTGAATTTGTGTTTATCAAAGAAACATATTAAATAGCAGTATTTCCTTGTTATATTTGTAGATTTGTGGTAAAAAATATTACGCTTATTTCAGCTTATTGATAAAAATGGAGCGATTTTTTTCGAAATTTTTCATTTTTGATTAATGATAAAATAAAAAACCAGTTTCACGTATGTTTAGAGAAAACATATCGAATCTATTGTGAAAAAAGTGTACGCATTTTTTCATTCTTATTTTTATTAACAAGATGGAATCATGATTATTTTTCAATACCATTGAAGAAGTTACTACCATGAAAATAAAAAATTACAACTATTTCAATATTCTCATTGAATATAGAAAAGTTCAAATAGTATGTTATGAGAACTTCAAAATAATATATTGAACAAAGCGGACAAACTTTGACCAGGATCGTACCCAAGAGAATGGAATGAATTTAGCTGTATTAGTCACATTAGCTTTGAGCAAATTTTGATGCCATCAAAACCAGAGCGAACGGAGAAGAAAACTTTTGGAATAAAATTTTTTCAATTTTACCATAATCAGAGCTAATAAGTGGAAATACTTAGCACACATGTCTTCTCTTCACAAAATGTTCAAAGTTTGTAGATATCGGCTACATTCCAATGATACAAATTTTGATACTATCAGAAGAAGAAGAGCACCCGAAGACTTTCTGAAACAACTTTTTATATTTATTATGCCACAACTAAAGTGGAAGTGTGAAAAAACATAGTGCACTTTAAGCCCAACAAAGTTCAGAAAATTTGGATGTATCTATTGCGTTCCGAGGACAGAAATTGTAATCCCATCCAAAAATGAGCAGCCGAAGACTTTGTGTAACAAAAAATAGCATAAATGCTGTAAAAAAGTTGAGACAAGTACATTTACTCCCCCCATATAGTTTGTCCGGTAACAAATCTCACATCAGTTTCGACATAAAACCTTCACTAAAAATTATAAAAGAGATTTTTTCCCAAGAAAACCAGCCTTGCAAAAATTCTCTGATTCATATCAAATCTCTCAAAAAATGATAGGAGAACCTCACAAAAATTTTCTCAATAAATTAGAAACTCACAAAAAGTTATAAGAGCCTCTCAAAAATTTATCAATCAAATCATAATTTCACAAAAGATACCAATTCAAATCTACCCAAAAATTAAGTCTAAACTTCACAAAAAGTTATTAAATAAATAAAAATGATAAAAGCATTAATAGTCAAATACATTAAAACCTATTAAAATCCAATAAAAACACTTTTAACAAATTGAAAATACAGTTGTTCTATCCAACAAGAATAAGAATAAAAAATAATTACGAGAAAAAAATTTGATACAAAAAAGATTTCAAACGCAAAAAATTAGATTGAAAAAAAAAATTTCGGTCGAAGTACTTGGCGAGTTTGTAACCATAAGTGATATATTATGTAAATTAAGCGAAAAAACTCATCAAGTACTTCGGCAGAAATTTTTTTTTTTCGATCTAATTTTTTGCGTTTGAAATCTTTTTTGTATCAAATTTTTTTCTCATAATTATTTTTTATTCTTGTTCTTGTTGGGTAGAACAACTGTATTTTCAATTCGTTGAAAGTGTTTTTATTGGATTTTAATAGGTTTTAATGTATTTGACTATTAATGCTTTTATCATTTTTATTTATTTAATAACTTTTTGTGAAGTTTAGACTTAATTTTTGGGTAGATTTGAATTGGCATCTTTTGTGAAATTATGATTTGATTGATAAATTTTTGAAAGGCTCTTATAACTTTTTGTGAGTTTCTAATTTATTGAGAAAATTTTTGTGGGGTTCTCCTATCATTTTTTGAGAGATTTGATATGAATCAGAGAATTTTTGCAAGGTGGGTTTTCTTGGCAGAAAATCTCTTTTATAATTTTTAGTGAAGGTTCTGTGTCGAAACTGATATGAGATTTGTTACCGGACAAACTATTTGGGGGGAGTAAATGTACTTGTCTCAACTTTTTTTACAGCATTTATGCTGTTTTTTTGCGGGGATTTGTTGACTTTTTGTATGGAATTCATACCTTGTCAACTAAATATGTCTATATTTTGTACGTACTTGGGTGATACAAAAAAATCCGCATTTTTTTTCGGTGTTGCAGCAAAATATAATAATATTTTATCAAAAAGTGATTCTATCAAGAATTCGATCCATAATAAAAAATTTTAAGGCCGCTCTAGCGATTTTTTTCTGATTTCGGATAACTAAAAATGGATACATGATCGAATTTCGAGCTACTGTATCGCTACTATATCGGGACTAAAAATGCATTGTGAAATAGTTCTCTAAGAAGTGTTCAAGTGAATTCAAACTTCGTAATTAACCGTCAAAACTATAAAATTATTAGATTACTTAAAAATTTGTAGTAGGTCTGAAAAGATACGACGTATAAAAGAACCATGAACAAATAAGAACTCATTTTTTTTATTTTTGTTAAAAAAAATTGTTCAAAAAATATTAGACCGAAATATACATACTAACAGAAATAAAATGCACTAAGTTTTCGAATTTAATAAAAAATCTAAATAAAACAAAATTCTCGGAGCAAAATAAAGTATGTAAATTATACGGCGAATTAAAAAAAAAATTGTTAGGAAAAAAATTCCGTATCGAAAAATATTCCATAAATAATTACACCGAAAAAATACTTCAATAGCATCAAAATGCACTTAAAGTTTTTGAATAAAAGAAATCAAAACGAAACGATATTTTGAAACAAAAAAAGGTATGTGCACAGAATATCGAGAGCAAACGTTCGATTAGAAAAAAGAATTTCGGCAGAAGTACTACACCAGTTTTTTTATAACGTTTATTGATTACGAATTTTATATCATCAGCAATTGGTAAAAAAAAGAAATTGTTGAAGTACTTATGAAATTCTTTTCTTTTAGTTCAAAATGGTTTCGCATCACTTGCTTCCGTTTTAAGTTGGTTTCATTCTGATTGCTTTTTTCATTTCAAACCTTCAGGTGCATTTTATTTCTATTAGAATATTTCTTCATATACTTAAGGGAGCTTTCCAGTGTGACAGCCCGAAAAATCGCTGTTTTTCGCGATTTTTTTTTTTAAAGAAAAAATAATCTAATCGGTCTGGTTTTTTTTTGTATATTAATTGGGTATTGAAGAATACAAAACAATTTTTTAAAGATCGATTTATTTATTAATTAATATCTATAAAAATGATGAAACAATTGTTGCAGAAAATGCATTTGGATGTGGTGTCCACGTTGGGGGTCACAATTTTGATCTGAAACAAAAAACACAAAAAGATTATTGATCGGTATATAATTGGCTTTCGTGCTATGGAGGCTTTTTTTTTTTTTTGCAAAAATGGCGCCGGTTTGAACAAAAAGTATCGATTTTAGCATTTTTTTTTGGCAGTTTTTTTTACAAAAAAATAGGAAGATGTCAAAAAAAAAAAAAGCTTCCATAGCACGATAAACAATGACGTTAAGAATATTGTGTAAAAAATTCAACTCGATAGCTTTAAAACTCTGCCCTCCAAGTTGGACACCGTTTTGAAAAATGCTGTTTCGAGAAAAACGCGTTCAAAGTTTCAAGTGAGGAAATTTTAGGTAAATCGTTTACTTACGGTCAATCAGCGATGCCAGGTCCATACAATATCCCTTCTGCTTCTTCGAAAAGATCGTGCTCAATGGATTGTTCAGTCCGACGAGCTGTCCTCGCCTCTTTGCTATCCAGGGACGCCCGGCGGTTTGCTTGGGTGATGCGCGCATTCTTGTACTTAGCGGCGAAATCTGCGGCGCTCGGCCCTATCGTGCATCCCATCGTCTCCAAAATTTTTAAAATTGGGTCGTAACCTTCATTGAAGGTGCACACAGCACACTGCGTAGCGATTTCTACTATCTGCTTGCCGCAGAATACGTGCTTTGGGGCTAGTTGCCACACACAGTTGCTGCCGAAGTGCTCGCAAACGTTAGATCCGTTTCGATATCGTGTCGATTTGTTCCCTTGAAACCCGCGGATCTTTTTCGTTCATTTCGCTGATGTCCGCTTCTCGAGCCTTTTCTATCCTGCCACGCACATTTCTCTTTCGTAGATCTATCCATTTTGAATGTCGAAACCGAACTGAAAGACGAACCGGACTCACGTTGGAAGGTACACGAGCAGATAGGAACGAGACAATAGAAATAACGGTCGCACGGGCAGACGGCCGACGCGGCAGCTGTAGCGCTCCGTTGCCTTCTTCCAAGAAATGCTGTACAGTAACCGAAATAATCTGAATTTCGGCATGAAAATTTCAGGGAATATTCGGAAGAGTGTATACTATTCGATAAAGCAAAAAAAAAAATCGATTTTTTGAAAATTTCACACTGGAAAGCTCCCTTAATCTCTTTTTGAATTTGCGAAACAACCAAATTTATGCTGACAAAGTTACCGACTAAAAAAATTTGGATGGAAAAAAAAAGTTTCGACCGAAGTACATAGCGAGGTTATGACAACGTTTATCAATTATGCATAGTACATTGTGTACATTTAGCAATAAAAAATGAGCGAACTACTTTAAGCCAATTTTTTTCCAATAAAATTTTTTTTTTATTTAGAAATTATTATTTAGTTTTTTTGATTATAATTTATACAATGTGCTTAATTCAATTCAATTTGCTTAATTCATTCATGGTTACAAACTTGCCAAGTACTTCGGCCGAATTTTTTTTTTCAATCTAATTTTCTTCTTTTGAAATTTTTTGTTGTATCCGAATTTTTTTTCATTCCAATTTTTTATTCTTGTTCTTTTTGCGTAGAACAACTGTACTATAGCACATCCATATTTTTAATTAAATGGAAGATTTTTTATAAGAGGTTAATAGGCTTTAATGTTTTTACTATTAATGCTTTTATAGTTTTAATTTATTTTTGTAAAGTTTAGACTTCATTTTTGGTCGAATTTGAATTAGCATCTTTTGTGAGATTATGATTTGATCGGTAAATTTTCGTGTGGCTGTCTTATAACTTTTTGTAAGTTTCTAATTTATTGAGAAAATTTTTGTGGGGTTCTATAATTTTTTGAGAGATTTGATGTAAATGAAAGAATTTTTGCAAGGTTAGTTTTTTTGGGAGGAAATCTCTTTTATAACTTTTGTTAGGGTTCACGTTCAGAAGGAGATTTTTTATCGGAACAACTATTTGGGGGGAGTAAATGTACTTGTCTCAACTTTTTTTACAGCACATATGCTGTTTTTTGCGAGGATTTGTTGACTTTTTTGTATGAAATTCATAGCTTGCCAATTAAGGAGGTTGTATCGTTTCTCATGTAAAAATTATTTTCCAACTTTACACAATAAAATTTTATAAATAGAAAGCTTAAGACAGTATTAAACTTCTGACGGAATATGCCGATGATTCATCGTCTCAAAATTGAGATATTTATTGTTGAAGTTCGCAATTTTTTGAAAGCTTCCATAAGAGCCCATGTTAAACTTGTCATTTTCAACAATGAATATCTCGATTACCAGGCGGTGAAACCTCTTCAAATTTTTCACACATAATTAAATGCTATTCAAGAAGATTCACGCCAAATTTCAATACGTTAACTTGGAATAATCAAATATAATGTATTTTTCGTATGATGTCATATAAATATCGATACAACCTCCTTAAACATATCTATATTGTGTACGTATCTGAACGATATAAAAGAATTAACATTTTTTTCGGTATTGCAGCAAAATATGGTAACATTTTATCAAAAAGTCATTCTCTCAAGAATTGGATCCTGAATAAAAATTTTAAAGGTCGCTCAAGTGATTTTTTAATTGTTTCTGCTAAAAATGGATACATAATCGAATTTCGAGCTGGTGTATCGCGACTATATTCGGACTAAAAATGCAATGTGAAATATTGATCTAAGAAGTGTTCAAATGAATTCAATCTTCGTAATTAACCGTCAATACTTATAAAATTATTAGATTACTTAATACGTACAGTAGTTCTGAGAAGATACGACGCATAAAAGAACAATGAACAAGTAAAAATTTGAATTTTTTTAATTTTATAAAAAAGCAATTTCAAAAGATATTACACCGAAACATGCGTGCCAACAGATCAACGGATCGGAAAATATTTCATAAAAAATGATACCGAAGAAATACTCCAATAGCATCAGAATGTACCGAAAGTTTTTTATGTATTTTGACGCGCTGAATCCGAATCCGGAATCCGATAATCTCGATCAAGCATACACTCCCGCTCAAAAATTTGGGTACACCGGTCGAAATTTCCAGCCGTAGTAAAAGTTTGATAACTCAGTCAAAAAATGACATAATCAAACTCAGCAGACGTCGTTTTAAAGTGGACAAATTGAGCTTCATTTTGCCACCTCGGAATATTTTTTACGATTTTTTTTGGAGCTGGCACGCGGTTTTGAACAGGGCCGTTTTTCGGCAATTTTTTGGCCTTCGAAAATTGGCTGCATATCTAGTGGAATTTTTTTCTCTAGTTCTCTCCATGACAGCTTTGAAGGGGGTAACAAAAGCTTCATTTTTATTTTTTAGAAAGTACCGTGCGATTTTTTTCGCAAAATTACTCTATTTTTCGCTAAAAACGAGGAGTTTTAGGAAATGCGGCGTATCTCAAAAACTGTGAGGGTTCAGAGGAAATGTCAAGAGGGTAAAAAGTTGCATGGATTCACAATAGACTTACTGTAATAATTTCAGAATTCTTCTTTGAAATTTACTTTTTTACTATTTTTGGTCGGAACTCGACTGAGAGATGTGGTGTAATTCGAGAATTATGGGGTTTGGGACAGAATATCAAGAGAGAAGAAAGTTTTAGTTTATGATTTTGAACTCACTGAAATTATTTCAAATTTTTTTATTTTAATTTTTTTCTCCATATGGGTGAGGTGCTTTTTTGAGACTTTATCGCAATCCCCACACCATTTTAACACAAAAAATAGTTCCCCGGTGATGGTCTGCCCTTCATCTGCCGGCGATTAGTGGCAAAAGCTTGAGGATGCGTGGGCGAGTCTGGAGCAAGTGCAATTTAATAAATTAATCGAGCGAATGCCACGACTCATCAACGCGGTCCAAAAAGCCAAAGGCCGTTTTTTCGATGAAAAAACGCGTATAAACAAGGTAAGAAATTTGATGAACTAACCGGGGAACTATTTTTTGTGTTAAAATGATTTGGGGATTGCGATAAAGTCTCAAAAAAGCACTTCGCCCATATGGAGAAAAAAATTAAAATAAAAAAATTTGAAAAAATTTCAGTGAGTTCAAAATCATAAACTAAAACTTTCTTCTCTCTTGATATTTTATCCCAAATCCCATAATTCTCGGGTTACGCCACTTCTCTCAGTCGAGATCCGACCAAAAATAGTAAAAAAAATAAATTTCAAAGAAGAATTCTGAAATTATTACAGCAAGTCTATTGTGTACCCAGACAACTTTTTTACTATCTTGATATTTCCTCTGAACCCCCACAGTTTTTGAGATACGCCACATTTCCTAAAACTCCTCGTTTTTAGCGAAAAATAGAATAACTTTGCGAAAAAAAATCGCACGGTACTTTCTAAAAAACAAAAATAAAGCTTTTGCTACCACAAATTTCACTAGATATGCAGCCAATTTTCGAAGGCCAACGAATTTCCCAAAAACGGCCCTGTTCAAAAGCGCGTGCCAGCTCCAAAAAAAATCGTAACAAATATTCCGAGATGGCAAAATAAAACTCAATTCGTCTTCTTTAAAACGACGTTTGCTGAATTTGATTATGTCATTTTTTGACCGAGCTATCAAACTTTTACTACGGTTGGAAATTTCGGCTGGTGTACCCAAACTTTTGAACGGGAGTATGCATGATCGAGATTACCGGACTCCGGATTCGGAATCAGCGCGTCAACATACATAAAAAACATACTTGATTTAGGTCAATAAATTTTTTTAAAACTTTTTCTCATATTTAAAATTGCGATTTTTCCCATCTTTCTGCGATTTTTAGAGGTTTTTCGCACTTTATTTAAAATTTTGAAGGTGTACTAGCCAAACAGACTCCGGATTCGGATTCAACGCTTCAAAATACATATAGATAGATGGGTCTGGTCAAAGGTACAGACCACTTTTTTTTGTGTGCCGGTGTAATTATTAATTCAGACAAAAATATAATTTCGTCCGGAGCCTGACGGTCTAAATGCTCAAACGTGAGATGATTGAGTCCTTGGATAATTAGCAATCCAATAAAACGAATCTACGAAAAGATATCGTTTGAAATTGAAAAAAAAATTGTAATGTATTTGATGTGATATTGAAAAGACTACGAGAAAAACACAGGCGCGAAGCCTCTCAATCTCTCTTTTCTAATATTGTTATTTAGACCGCTCTACAAGTGGTGAACAGCTCCCTTTTATGCATTAAGGACTAAAACCACTGTAACGGCCTCAAATAATGCTTTTTTTCGACAATTTTTTTCGGGTGGGAGAATAATAATATTATTAATAACGGGTAATAGAATAATAATATTCGGGGGAGTTATTAAGCATATATTTAACTGTACAACAAAAAATTATGATTGAAAAATATTTAAAAATGGCGATACCAGAGCCATTCCCGCGAGGCTTGTTGAATTTGAGGCGCTCTGCGGCACGCAGTGTAACGGGTGCAATTGTTGATCTGGAATAAAAAAAAAAACCTTAATCTAGACACTCATAGCTAGTGAAGTACGAGGGGATTATGAAAGTATTCATTTTTGTATTATTGGCGAGTGTTTGAATGAAGAGGTTCAATTTTCGACAGAAAAAAGGGGTAATTATTTGTTGATAAAAAATGTTTAAATGAACTTATCGAAAATTCCGTACGTATTTAACTTCGAAATGTTATTTTTAAGATATTGTCAAAAATTCAAATGAAAAGAATGAAAATTGTTGGAGTTTGCTGCGTGCCATTTTGAAAAATCGTGTTTCGAGATAAACGCGTTTAAAGTTTTGAAACGTGGTACTGAAATAACCGACGCGCTCGGGGAAGAGACCGAAATTTCAATGAAATTTTTTTTTTTCAGGTATAAATCTTTTTGCCTCATATTCAAGAGGGTTCAAAGTATATTTTAAGCCAATAAAAAAAAAATCGATTTTTCGAAAATTCTACAGTGGTTTTACCCGTTAACTGCACTGTTTTGTAACTATTAGCATCAAGTAGAGTAGCAATTTTATGAAACATGTAAGTAAAAATTTGGGCCTTCTGTTAACCGACGCAACCCCCCCTCCCCCCTGATCCCATCTTGGAGGACAAGCAAGCCATCTCTGAACATTTGGTTTTTCTGAACTCAGTTTTTAATAAGCTTTGTAACAAAGATATTTATAACGGTTTTATATCAATTCTATTTTAGAATTCTATATACTTTTTATGGATGATACATATGTGGAAGGAATGCTACTCTATTCTGGTGGTTCAAAAATTCCTGTATTGTATTGCAGTCAACAAAGAGTTGACCCATTTGTAGATAAGTTGATATTTTGACTTGTAGGAATTGCAGTGTCGACAAATCAAAACAGCGTTTATTGGTTGAATATGAATGATTCTTACAGGTGAGAGAGGAACGCTTCACTCTAAAAACAAGTGTGTTGTTGCCAGCACACATTAAGTGTGTTCTGTATTTAACGCCATAAGCAAACTATAGATTCTTTATCGCCATTTTCTACACGTTTTAAAGTGTGCTGAAAATCTACAGTTTGCTTATTGCGTTAAGTACAGAACGCACAAATGTGTTGTTTTCGACAACACACTTGTTTTTACAGTGAATTGTCTTCTCTATGGGCTCGAGAATTCAGAAACTCGATCTTGAGCGCCGCAGTTATTACCCTTTTGTAGACCGTTGGCCGGATCGACTTATAGGAGTTGCAGTGTCAGAAAATCTAGACAATCTTTACTGGTCAATTATAGACGGCGGCAAAAAGACGATAATGCGGAGACTGGGTAGTGGCGTCTGGGTAGTTCGTACTGAAGTAATTGCAGACATGGGTACATATTTTTTAATTTACACCCAATTGTATATGGATGATGAGAGAAAAAATTAGGTATCTAACGAAAAAAAACTGTTAGGGAACAGTTATATTATAGATTATTGTAGAATTGATTGAATGTTATTTTTTATCTTAAAATATTGTGAGAAATGTTGTTAAATGATTATTTTCTTGAACTTTTCTTCTCATGTTTTCTTTTTTTCCAGGTCTCATTGCACCTGAAAAGTTGGCAGTTGACTGGATAACAGGAAACGTGTATTTCATCGACAAGTATAAGAAGCACAGAGGTGTCTGTACGGAGGACGGTTCATATTGCACAATAATATTAAATAATTCAACCATCGATACGCCACGTGATTTAGTGCTTAATCCGAAAAACGGTGAAGTGTTTTGGAGCGATTGTGGAAAGAACCCTTCCATATGGAGAGCTGCAATGGATGGAATTACGCTGTTACCGTTGTGAAGGAAAATCTCGATTTGCCAGAAGGTCTTGCAATAGATTATTCAACGAAGCGTTTGTACTGGATCGATTCGAAATTCGAGACTATAGAATCGGTAAGTCTCGATGGAAGAGATCGTCAACGTCTTTTAAAAACGGAGGGAAAGTGGCTAGCATATCGCTAGCGAGCGATATGCGATGAAAAATTGTATTGGAACGATTGGAAAACCAATACGATCTAATCAGTGAACATTGCCACCGGTGATAATCTCAGAGCACTCGTCAATGAGTCGAATTTGATCCAAGATATGGTAATTTATCACCCTTCGTTAAAATTACCATTGCCAAATCCTTGTGACAATGACGGTTGCGCCGAACTTTGTCTTCTTGCTTTGGATGCGCATGGTAAGCACACTTGTGTCTGTAAGCTCGGCATCGTATTGAGCGTGAATTCTCACACCTGCAGTCCTATAAAAGAGTCATCACATCCGATGATCGCTGCAGTCATTAGAATTATTCACTATCATGAAAAAATCCTCGGCAAAGCCCGAACCGAAGAGGTTCTTACGCCAAGACGCTTGAGCCAAATCGTCTACGATCGTAACACTAGAAATTTAATCGCTGACGATCAATTTACCAACTCTCTGTATAGTATCTCTGTATAGATCCTGCGAATAATCAGATTCGACAAATAACACCTGTCTACAGCCAGCATTTAGGTGGCATGCATATGAATCACAAAACTAAAATTATTTCTTGATTCGTTATTGGTTTTCGTCGCATCGACCAAATCAATCTCACCGATGGCACAAAATGGCACTACTCTTTCGAAGATATCCCGCAAGTTATTTTGTATATTTCTGAATATGATAAATGTTTTATTTTTAAGTCAGATGCTGTGGGATATCGTCTTCCTTGGTTGAACCCAACAGACCCAAGTAGGTCAAGAAATATTGTATCGCTGAGCGGTCGTAATGTATCTTTAGCTTATGACGAAAATTCTAAAAGATTACACTTTGTGGACGAGGACACTGGAAACGTCGAGTCCGTTTCTGTAACAAGCTTCGTACAAAAGCGCAACATTCATGGACAACTCTTACGTTCAAATGTCGGAAGACCTGTGAGCCTCGCTGTTTTACATAGTAAAATTTTTTGAACCAACAGTAACTCAAATGTTTTACAATGGGTTGATTTAAATAATGAATATCGTGAAATTAAAAGTACAATACTCCCGAACGAAGAGCATTTGGGGATATGTGATCTCGCTGTAGTTGGAAAATTTAGCGTCCAAGATTGAAAATGTTGTAAATATGAACCCGGGCAATGAACGAATTACAAAAATTGCACCGAATCCTAAACCGAACAATTATGTATAAGTTTTATCATAGTTTGATAAAGCATTCCACAATAATTGCTTGAAAAATTAATATAACGGTGCTACGAAAAATGAAGATTAAATTGAAGATCATAAAACGACCCAGTTCCTTATGTTTCATCACTACGAGATTAATCTTAGACCCCTACAATCTATTTTTCCGAAACTAAACTCTACAGCGGGATCGAAAACAACCCCAATCTTCTCTTCAGCATAAAATGTTCCTCGTATACGACAATAAAGTTTAATTACACACTATTCCTTTCGTTTTTGGATAACGAAAATAATGGTGTATGATAAAGTTACATTTGGTGAACATTTGATAATGAAATCTTTATAAAATAAAAAGAAGTTTAGAAAAAAGGCAAAAAAGAAGTTTTTTACTAAAAAAAATTGGAATCGTTTTCGATCCCGTTGTAGGGGTCTAGGGTTAATCATCCGAAAATTAATGTTGTTTAACAATCTTTTTGTACGGTCATTTTTTGACATAAATACAATCTCATAATTATTTTTTAATTCCTATTGATCATCTATATTGTTGTGCACCAGTTAGATTGGAATTGGGTGGAATATTTGAGTTTTGAAAAAGAACAAGAATAAAAAATAAAAATGAAAAAAATTTCGGATATAAAAGAAATTTCAAAAGAAAAATTTAAATTGAAAAAATATTTTGGCCGAAGTACTTGGCGAGTTTATAACCATGAGTGAATTAAGCAAATTGAATTCAATTAAGCATATTGTATGAATTAATAAAAAAAACTTGCCAAGTACTCCGGCCGAAATTTTTTTTTCAATCTAATTTTTTCTTTTGAAATTTTTTTTATATCCGAAATTTTTTTCATTTTTATTTTTTATTCTTGTTCTTTTTGTGTAGAACAACTGTACTGTAGCACATCCATATTTTTAATGAATTGGAAGATTTTTTATTAGAGGTTAATATGCTTTAATGTATTTTACTATTAATGCTCTTATAGTTTTCATTTATTTTTGGAAAGTTTAGACTTAATTTTTGGTTGGATTTGAATTTGCATCTTTTGTGAGATTATGATTTGATTGGTAAATTTTTGTGGGATTCTTATATAATTTTTTGAGAGAATTGATGTGAATGAGAGAATTTTTGTAAGGTTGCTTTTTTTGGGAGGAAATCCTTTTATAATTTTTTGTTAGTGTTCGCGTTCAGAAGGAGATTTTTTACCGGAACAACTATTTGGGGGGGAGTAAATGTACTTGTCTCAACTTTTTTTACAGCATATATGCTGTTTTTTTGCGGGGTTATATATACGAACCGCTATATATTAGTATATATAGCGGTGAAATTTTATATACGAACGAGTATATTTTTGAGATATAATAAAAATGTATATTGTGATAATATATGAAATTTTAGATGGAATCTTATAAGTATTTTTATATTTTACCGTATAAAACAATATATACCTTACGATATATTTGAAATTATAAATTTTCCTATATATTAAAAAATGTGCAAAAAAATATGAAATTTATATAACAGTTCCATATCTCATACACACTTAATAGTTACACGTTCTTAACAGTTTCATAGTTTATTTTCTTATACGGTAAAATATAAAAATCCTTATGTTTCAATCTAAAATTTGATATCTTAATATATTATACATTTTTCTTATATCTCAAAAATATATTCATACGTATGTAAAATTTCACCACGATATATAATCTCATAATATTTCTTATATTTCTCGATATATTTTTTCAAATATATAGTTTTTTCATACTGGTTATTATTCTATGCCTGGTATTATAATAGGTATTTGCTTTGTAAATAATGTAGCCAAATACTGTTACGAAGTAAACAATATGTTATTTCATGATACATGAGGAAAAAGTAGCGTACGTAGCAGCAAATACGGTTATCGGGGAATATCTCTAAATGAAATAGTCCCACATGTTCAAATAACTTCGGAAATTAATTTTTCATGAATATAGGTAAATGAACTTATTTTTCTCGTTATCTGACGTAAATGATATTTGCCCCACGTATTACTACATGTGCCCCAAATCCATTTACATACCAATTTGATGGAACTATCACGTAAAGAAGTCACTTTTTAGCTTACCAAATTAACTTTTTTTTAAGTTAATCCCTGTCTCGCGCTTCGTAATTTTAGAGCTTCGTCAAACTTTTCGTCAAACACAACTGACAGATCAGCGCTATATATTTAGAGAATCCGTCTGTAAATTATTGTCGACTGCTAATACCCATAGTTGCACCTTAACCATGCACCGGCTAGCGCGTCAATCGCTGAGCGGGAGACAGTTTTTCTGAGATTCTGACGGTGCTAACCAACTAAACCTCCATAGAAATATACCCGCCTCTATCGGCCGGGTTTCCCATAGTTTCCCTTGGCCCTCATGCAAATGCGATATAGTTATGTATTAAAAAAAGAGTGGCTGGTGGGCAACACTCTTGCGGGGTCTAACAGGAACAATTAAATTAGTGAAGTAGGGGAAAAGTGGGGTTAAAGTGATGAGATAGGGTCGTAAAAACCCGTAAGGGCCCGGTATACGCACGAACAATAAAAATAAAAATAAAAATTTACGTAACTGATAATACGAATTTTTCAGATGTCTTTTATACAATACACGTTTGTGATATGGATGTGTCAGCTGGTCATCGCTGAAATCGCAGGATCCCATCAAGGTGAAGAAACAGGATAACTAAAACTAAACCAAATTTTAGGACGTTAATCCTGAAATCTCATTAGAATTTTTTGCATTTTTCATACTCATGTATACAAAAATGTATACAACAATTAGTTGATCAATTTAGTTTGATAAAAAAAGATCCTTTATAATAAAGTAAAATGTAATAAACAATTTTCCATGTAAACCTGTCAATTGTTAGAGTGGGGATTGTGGAAGTTGATGTATAGGGAACGAACTGGGCCGAAATCACGAAACGGTTCGAATCGGGGAACGTGAGGAATGGTAACGTCAACTGTAATAATTATGCAACATTTACATGAATTTGATTTAAGAGGAATTTCATCAACTTTCATTTTGTTTACCAATAATTATTCATTTAGACAAACATAGAATTTTGTCCTGAACTTAATGGGTTCCAATGCTCAAACGTGAAATGTTCGAGTCATTGGTTTATTTGTGACTCAAAAAAACATCTACTGAGATATAATAATTGTAATTATTATGTTCAAAAATCTTCTTATTACTGTGTAGCTTGATTATGTATAGGCAAACAAGGAATACTGGTCTATTCAGTGGGGATGGAAATTCGGAAATATGATCTTAGGAGCAAACAAGATAAGGCATTCGTAAAAAATTTGAAGTATCGACCTGTTGGAGTTGCAGTGTCGGCAGATGCAAACAGTATTTATTGGTCAAATATAAACTCCGACGAGAAAACGATAATGCGAAGTACGTTTCATGGGCATAACACTGAAGTAATCGTGGACAAGGGTACATAATTTTTTATTTACGGTTGGTCGAAGTATAGAAAAAAATTTCGATGGATGATGAGACGAACGATTACTGAATGAAAAAAAGTGTTAGAAATTAATTATATTATTTATTATTATCGAATTAATTGAACTCTAATCATCGTTGAGATTTTGCGTTTCTTTTTTATGTTGTTAATTTATGCATTTATGTACTCTGAAATAAAAAAGCATTAAAATTATATTATTGTCGCTATCACTGACAATATAGATTGTTTTTCTTTTTTTTTTAATGATAAAAATAGCTATGTTAATTTTTGTTTTTTTTTTGCATTTTTCTTAAATTGTTTGTGTTTTCCAGGTCTGTTTGGTCCTGAAATATTGACAGTCGACTGGGTAACAGGAAACATATATTTCATCGACATTTATAAGAAGCAAATAGGTGTCTGTGCATAGAATGGTTCAATTTGCACAGTATTATTGAATTCAACGGTACTTGATAGGCCAGGGGATTTAGTACTTAATCCGGAAAACGGTGAGATGTTTTGGAGCGATTATGGAAAAATCCCTTCCATATGGAGAGCCGGAATGGACGCAAAAAGTGCGAGAATTATTGTGAAGAAAGATCTTGGTTGGCCAAAAGGTCTTGCAATAGATTATTCGAAAAAACTTTTGTACTGGATCGATTCGAAGTTCGAGAAAATAGAATGCATAAGTCTCGATGGAAAGACAGATCGACGAAATATGAGACAACTAGAAGGCAAGCACTTTCACTCATTAGCGATTTTTGATGATAAATTATTTTGGAGTGATTGGAGTATGAATAGGATCGAATGGTGCAACGAGTGGAATCATGGAACCATCGTATTCCACACGTCGAGATTGATCTACGATATGGAAATTTCTCACTTTTCATTAAAACCATCATTGTCGAATTCTTGCACTGAACACCATTGTCAGGAACTTTGTCTTCTCGCTCTAGATCGTAGGTACACTTGTGCCTGCAAGTTCGGTAGAGTATTGAACCCGGATTTACACACCTGCAGTCCCAAAATAGATCCATCACATCTGGTGATCACTGTGGGTAATAAAATTTTACACTATCACGAAGAACTCCTCGGCCAAGATCAAATCAATGAGGATCTTATGCCAATATGCATGACCCGAATTATCTACGATTGTAAATCTAGAACATTTTTCGGTGACGACCAATTCACCAATGCTCTGTAAAGCCTTGATCCCGTAAATAATGAGATTCGACTGATAACAGCACCGGTCTACAGCCAGTATTTAGGTGGCATGGATATTAATCACAAAACCAATATTATTTCTTGGTCCATTGCTAGTATTCGTCGTATCGACCAAATTAGTCTCAATAATGATGCAACAACGAATTACACTTTCGAAGATGTACCACTAGATATTTTGAGTGTTCCTAAATGTATGAAAAGTTTAATCTTTTTCAAGTCGGATACTACGGGACTGCGTATTGATTGGTTGACCCTCAGAAACCCGCAGAGAGCAAGAACTATGATACCAAAATTGATTGGTCCTAAAATATCTTTAGCTTATGACAAACATTCTCAGAGAGTGTACTTTGCAGATGAGGGAACCGGAAACATCGAGTCTTTTGTAATTAACTCTGATTGCCCTCACCAATGTACTGATCGCGACATTGATAGACGACTCGTACGTTCAGGTGTCGGAAAACCTGTCAGTCTCGCCGTTTCTAGTCGTAAACTTTTTTGGACTACGCATGGTTCAAATATTTTACAATGGGTGGACTTGAATGATGAATATCGTGACATTAAAAGTAAGATTCTTCCAACGCAAAACGATGTTGAGATAATTAATATCGTTGCAGTTGACAATATTGCCGTCTAAAATTAAGAACGTAAATGTGAAAATAGTCTTCTTTAATTGAAATATTTTCAAATTGGAAAATTATACTGTTTTGAAAGCAGTAAAATTTAGTTTAATTTTCATAAAACTCCGAATGGTGCGATACCAATTGTTTGAAAAATCACTATCACGAGACTCGGTAGAGTCTCGGGACAAGTACATTTGAAGCACTGTCCCAAGCTTTCGCCGAGTCTACACTTTCTCCTAATAAAACAATTCGCAGTGGTGGGGATACAAATTTTATGACATTTCAGCAAATTGCAAAATCTAGGAGTCATTTGACGGCTTGAAAAGCGAACCTTTGACTAACTGAACGATGCTCTTTCGATTGAGCCTAAAATCAGCACGATTGGTTGCGTAATTGCTGATATCGATGTTTAGAAAAAATTGAAATTATGTTGATGAACGCATTAACAACCCATCTGGTTCCATTCTATGACGAGATTAATTAACCTAAAATTGGAGTAAATTAAGCATTTAAATATACACTCTTTACCTACTGTCAATTTTTGAAATAAATATGATCATATAAAAGAACATATTTTTGTATGGATCCTCTGTATTGCCGCATTGTCTGTTACGATTTTTATGCAACTTTGGAAACCGGCGGAATATTTGAGTTTCAAAGCTCGTCAGTTTTTCAAGTACTTATTTTCGTGTGAAACAATTGACCGTAATCGCATACATTCGCGCTTTTTCACTATTAAGTCTTTCGCATGAAGAGAGATGTACCAAAAGAATAGAGACCCCATTCGGGGTTCGAATCCAGTCCAAACACCAATAAAAAATTGAAAATCTTTTCCAGTGTTTCTACTGCAATTCCGGGTGTTTGAGAATCTTTGTGGCGCAATCGGTATATATCGCGACGATAATAAAAACAGACAAGTGTACAAACGTTTATACTTTGAATGTTTACGAGCTCCATTTCTCCTAATAACTCTATAGAATAGATTAAATAACAAATTTCAGAAATTATGAATCATTCTTCGACTCCTCCTTTTTCTCATCTGGCCGGTTATCTAGAGATGCGGCAGAGTCTTGACGCCAAGTATTAAAAAGATAGTGTTGAACGTCCAAGACAAGATGAGCCGAATATATATATTTACTCGAGATTGGGCGATTTTCTGTTATTTTCAAACTTTAAGTCGACGTCACGCGAAGACTGTTCGACTTTTCGAAAAAATGAAACTTTCCCAAACTAATGTGGTCAATGCGCTTTCAATGATAATTTTTTTTTCCGCGACCTCCGTAAGTACTCGAACTTGTAATACAAGCCGAATTATTTCGCGAATATATTTCGGATAATTTTCTTCTACAATATATATATGTCTACTTTCCGAGCTCATACAGTGGCGTGCAAAAGTTTCGGGCCACCCTATTGTTTCCAGTTAATTGATAAAATGTTTTATTTCTCCACTCGTTCATTGTTCAAAATGTTCAAGTGAGTTAGAATGAAGGTAACAACGTCGTATATTATATTTAATTATGGCGTATTTTTCGTGTACTACGTGGAATTACTTTGGTCGGTGTGCAAAAGTATCGGGCCACTATATCGCCGCGGCTTCGTACGCACGGTTTGTTTACATTTTTTTCCTCATTAGTTTCGAAACACGTCCTACAATGGAAAATCAGTCTCTTTTCTGCCACAATGCCGCAACACACGAATATTCAGCTTCGTGAAATCGTGTTAAAACTTTCATCAGAAGGAAAAAGTTCTCGTGATGCTGCGGAGACTTTATCCATTGGCAAAAGTACTGTTAATCGTATTATTACTAAATATAAATTAACAAACTCACTGTGTGACAAAAATCGGAGCGGTAGACGGAGAAAAATTTTGAATCGTGTCGACAAAATTATAAAAAGGAAGTGCATTGTAGATCCACGAAAAAGTGCTGCAGATGTTTCCCAGGAATTGCGAAGTGAAAATCTAGCTGATGTTAGTCGGAGTACGGTATCTCGACGTCTCAAAGCTGCGGGGCTGATTGGACGTGTTGGTGTAAAAAAACCATTGATTAGCAAAAAGCATAAGAAGGCTAGATTGGACTTTGCGAAAAAATATCAGCGCTGGACGGTATCAGATTGGCGGAAAGTACTTTTTTCCGATGAATCGAAATTTCAATTATTCGGAAGTGATGGTCGAAAGTACGTAAGACGCCCAGCAGGTACCAGATATAATGTAAGGTACCAAATTCCTACCGTAAAACACGGTGGCGGAAACATTAAAGTTTAGGGAGCATTTTCCGATGCGCGAATTTCCCTAACGAATGGGGTAACCAATCTCCGGATTGCATCGTCTTGAGCGGAAAAATTTCAGTCTTTGATGATGGTAAGGCAGTTCAACTGTCAGGATCCAACGATTTGAAAAGAACCATTTCAAACTTCAGTGATGACTTTCCTCTGCGAGCTCCTAAACGAAAAAGAATTGAAATCGTCAGAATGTCAGTGGCCACTTCACTTGATCGGACAAAAACATCCGATAAGAACGCCTTCCATTTGTGTGCAGCGATTTCTAAGAGCCATGGAGTAAATATCAAAGACGCCAATCTCAGTGTTAGCACCATTCTAATCCATAGCACCATCGCTAAATGTGTGGTGCTCTACTGGGATGGAAAGCTGCTACCAAAGATCGAAAATCCTAGTTCCGGAAACGTTGAGAGGCTTCCCATTATTTTATCCGGCTTAAACACTATGCACTTATTGGGAGTACCTGCACTTGAAAAGACGAGCGGTGATAATCAGGTGGTAGTGATTATTGAAACATTAAACGAATGGAACGTTTCGGATTATGCCAAAGCTTTGTGCTTTGATACAGCAAGTATCAACACAGGTACGTCGGTTATTTTCAATCCTCTTTTGTCAAACGTCCAATCTTCGTTTTTCACCAACTGTATTACATTCGTTCCCAATATATAACTTAAAATTAATTCTTAATAAAAAGGACACTCGAATGGAACTTGCGCATTGCTTGAAAAAAACTTGGGCAAGGAGTTACTCCATTTAGCATGTCGCCATCATGTATACGAGCTTGTTTTGAGAAGCGTTGTCGAGGATTGCTGGCCTGTAAGAAGTGGGCCAAACGTTCAAGTCTTCAAACGATTTAGAGAAGATTGAAAAAATATCGACACGGCGGAATTTGCAACAGGCATACAAGATAAATCGGTGGCTGAAAGAGTGAAGGATGAAGAAGAAGGAATTTAAAAATTGATATTACATCAGCTACAGGTATTGTCTTATTAGGAAAAATCCGTTTTTAGGAGAATTTTTGCTTTGAGACTTTTTCAAAATTTTGAGGTTGTTTTTTTCCTTCGTTCTACTAGGAATCTCATCCCAGAGATGATTATAAAGAGTTTCTTGAGTTGTGCCTCATTTTTTTGAATGGCATTTCGCCAAACATCATCAGATTTAAAGCCCCAGGAGCTGACCACCATGCAAGATGGATGTCAAAAGCCATCTATTATTTGAAAATGTTAATTTTCAAAAAAACAATTCGTTCTCAAGGGCCGTGAAATCAATGGTCTTCCCGAAATTTGTATTTTCTTGGTCATGTTTTACGTCAAAGCATGGTTCAATGCTCCGAATGCGATTAAGGCTTCATTTCGGGATTTGGGATTTATACAGGCACTCCTTAATAACCAGGCTCGTAAATAAAAAAAGCCTGTCATCGATGAAAAGATTTCGAAAGTGGCAGCTACCAAATTCTCTGGGCATCTCTGGTATTTGAGTGAGGAACTTGCTACCCTAGCGTTTTTCGATAGCACAGTTACTATAGAATGTAAATCGAAAATGGCCAAACGTATAAAAGAATGCATCAGCACGGGTCGCTGTGTGAAATGAATAATAATTAAAGGCAACGATCTGAAGCTGCTGTGTGCAAAAGATTTGAGTGATTTCATAACATCGAAATCTTTAAGTCTATTTGAACGATTTGAGCTTCCGTACAGTTTCTTGGACTTGGGTCCATCTATTTGGGAAAGTAACCAGGACTACAATACGTGTTTGATGGTATTTAAGAGTTTGCAAGTTGTCAACGACACTGCTGAGCGGGCAGTTTCTTTGATGAAAGATTTTAACTGCGTCATCACAAAGAATGAAAACCAAAAGCAATATCTTTTGCAAGTTGTGAACGAGCACCGTAAAAAATATTCTTTTTGCGTTAAAAAAGTCTATGGTTCAGTTGGATCTCCAAGGTAACGTGGTAAGTTTTTGAACATTTTTATGCCTTCAATAACATACTTTTGAAAGCACCGTTTGAAACTATTCTGATCGTGCCATTATTTGTTACGATTTTTTGGTAAAAATAAACGAATAAAATTAAAAAACCGTTTGAGGTAGCCTTAACGATTTTTTTAGAGCATGGAAACTATCACAGAATTGTGATTTTATCCAATACTTGCATTTATTGTATTAGGATCGCGAAAAACAGAAAAAAACCCAAAACAATTCCTTGAGGCAGCTTTTTAAAAATTTTGAGAGTGTCAAAATTTTGGGAGCATTACATATTTTTCAGTTAGTAACACTTTCTGCTTAGAGAGCAAATGAAAAAAAAATTTTTGTCGTGATTTTCAACAAAAAACAGGAAAAAACCCAAAACAATTCCTTGAGGCAGCTGTTTAAACATTTTCAGAGTGTCAAAATTTTGGGAGCATTAGATATTTTTCAGTTAGTAATACTTTCTGCTTAGAGAGTAAATGAAAAAAATTTTTTTATCATGATTTTCAACAAAAAATAGAAAAAATTAAAAAAAAGTCGATTGAACGCTATCTAGAAAAATTTTTTAAACGCTCAAATTTTGGGAAAATAATTTTTTTATAATGTACTAACATTTTTTCCTTGCGCCTCGAAAAAAAAATATCGATTTTTATGAACCACCCTAATTTATATATTAGCGTGATGCAAATAAAATCGATATTTTTTTTTTCGTGGGCCCAAGAGAGATGTTAGAATTTGTAATAAAAAGTGATTCTCCCAAAATTTGGAATAAAAAAAAAATATTTAGAGGTCGCGCAAGTGACTTTTCGATATTTTTTTCTAATTTCAAACCAGTTTAGCAATCGGTGAAAATTTTTTTACAAGGCCCAAATCTTGGCAGAATTACATTTTCATCAAAGATTAACATCTCTTCTTGCAACACTGACAAGGAAACCTTCCCAGGTGTACCCCGCCGATATTGTTCCGCTTGGAGTATGTTATTCTACATTGAAATCTAAGAGATACCTATTTTTTTTTTTGCGGAAACTCATATTTAAGGAGTGAAACACACCCCTAAAGTTGAGGTCTCCCAGGGGAGGTTGTTCAGTTCCATAAATATGCAGAAAAGGGGGCAAAATCAAACCAATAGCATTCAATACTTCATAAAAAGTTATGACTACTCGATTTTTTTCAGCCCTGGGGGGGGGGTGAATAAGCCGAAGTTATAGGGGTTGAAAATTAAAAAAACGTTATAACAAACAGAATATGCTCGATATGGAAATGAAAAAAATTGCATAATTGACAGTTTCAAAAGTTAAGAGACACATGTTTTTGCATTTTTTGAAAAAATGCATCCTTAAGGGCGTACTACCCTTACATCCGAATACCTTTAATTTCTGTAGATACGTATTTTTTAAGTATCTATCTGCTAGAAAATATTCTTTTGGATATATTAATATATTTTGGATATATTAATGGATATAAGATTGTTATCAACATAAAAAAAAAATCCCTTGAAAAAAATTGTTTTAATAAAAAAATTGCGATTTCGTCTTCGTTATATATAATAATCGTTACAGCATATGATTTAGGCATCGCAGATAATGAAAATTCTTTTCAATCACATTGTTACCATATTAATATTTCTAATTATTGTATCATTGTTTTTATTATATTTTATATGCTGTATTTTGTACAGATGTATTTTTGATTGACAAATGAAATTATTCATTATATTCTTTACAATAGTGGAAATCGTCAAAAAAGTGTTGGAATTATAATGATTTTTTACGCCATGAACACCTAACAACAGCAATATTTTGACATCCGGGTACATCACAATGCGCTTTGCAAGTTTTAAAACTAAAATCTACAGGATTTTCAAAATTCTCCGGTCGCCATTCATTATAACCGCTTTTGAACCGTGAATACCTAAATAAGTTTACATATCGTGGAGATGATAATTGGTTGTGAATAAGTCACTGAAGCTTAATTATATTATTTCGTAAATGCAAATTTAAATCATAATCCATTAATATGGCATTGTCAGAAAAATGTTTCACATAATTTTTCCATATCCTGAAGCCAAAAACATCCAAAGGTTGAATCTTTCCCGTTGTACTCTGCAGTATTTTTCTTAATTTTATATTTTTGTCCCGAGGTTTCGCTTCGTCAACAGTTCGAGGGCAATGTCTAGTCCAGGAGTCAATTAATAAAATACTGTTTGAACCAACTTGGGGGAAGAAGACATTTTGTAGCCAGGTTCAAAATGTTTTGAAAGAATGAATTAATTTTTCAATTTGCTTCGTTGCAAGAAATAAACAGTATCTTATGTGTCAATATAAGGAATTCTCTAAAAAAATAATTTTTATTATTGTCTGAAGTGAGTTTTCCAGATTTCGATACTTCTATGTAAACGTTTTCTGGTCTGTATAGTGACGATTCCACTATTGGACCAAATTTACCACTTGGTTCATTCAAAACCAGGAATAACGGAGAAAGAAGCCTTCCATCACCTGCTATCGTATAACTATGTGTTGTAGAAGCAATTGATTGTACAAGGCATTCAACTTGTTTCTCTCCTTCAACCGCTAATGTTCTTCCAGAATGCATTTCTAATTGGAAACCACTTTGGTCCGAATTGTAGACGTTCGATAACCCATATTCTTCTATATCGTTCTTCGCTTCAGAAACAAATTGTTCAGCAAGCTTTCGCAGATTGTCTGCATTTTCAATACTTTTTTTGTGATAAATTTACTAATTTTTCTGGAAACAATCCTATGAGCTTTCTTAAATGAGTGTACCCACTTGTCTGACGCCTTAAAACGGACATCTTCATGACCGATTTCTTTTTGTGCTTGCATTGCCCATTTTTTCAAGTCGATGCCATGTACCACAAGACCAGCATTAACGGCAGCTTTAAAATTGGCTAAAGTTTACTCGCAAATTCTAGCTATGTTTTCTTTATAAGTTATACCTTTATTTAAATATTTAGCCGATCTTTTTAATTGAGTCATTGATTGTACTTTTCTAAATTTTTGTTTAACGCTTGATAGGCTCAAATTTTTAGTTTTGCCACTTCTCCAATAGTTGACTGCCCTCGATTTATACTCGTACGAAACAGATTCATCATCAGTAGTACAAACATCCGGAGGTAGTACCGGATCATTGATTGCCGATCCCCATTCTTCGTCTTCTACTATTTTCATATCCCAATCTTTGTAAGGTTCTTGGAAATATAATGAATCTTCTACGATTGTTTCGACGCCCATGTAATCTTGCATAGCATTCGTTAATATATTTTCAATGCTTTCTTTTAATTGTATTCCATCATTATTTATAGGGCTTTCAGGTATATTTAGGGCTTGAAAATGTGCCAAAACTAATCGTATCACATTAAGCGGATTCACTTTCATTTTTGATAATAAATACACTTGATTTCTTAACTTATGGAACTTTTAACAACTTTTGATTGCAAACAAAACACAGAGTTATACACGCCTTTGATTGTTGATATTATTTTATCACGAGATAAATTCCTTCTAACTCACACTTTTCGAATTGAAGCAATTTCTGAAGAACGCGACTTATAAGCGTAACACAGGCCATCATATGTCAAATAAGAGAGGCATAGGAAGATAACAGTTATATATTTCTTATCAAAGTATTTTGAAACTTCTTTCAATGATAGGTGAAGTAGAATATCAACTCGGAGAATCAGATACCTAATAAGCAAGGCTAACGAACATATACAAAGTAAAGTTCGAAATGATAAAAGATATCATTTCATTTACTGCTACGTGATTGTAACAACAAACATCACGTGTATAACAAACTTCTTTTCCTCTAACAAAACGAGAACGAATTTAGCCGATTTTATCAACAGTTTTTTGATAATAAAAAATAAAGAAATAAAAATAAAAATAAACCCTCCATAGTAAAATAGTGACACACATGCAAATTAATAATCTTTTTAAAATTTTGTTTCAGACAATAATTACGGCTAGAATCGCACACATCGGTTTTTTATAGGACATTTTCAATGATAGAAATTTCAATGATAGAAAAAAAAAACAGTGTACAAAATGAAAATAACGTTAAGAGTTCATTCTCTATTCTTTAAGAGTGATTTAATGAAACATCAAAAACTCGGTTGAAACAAAATCGCGAAAAAAGCTACTTTTCGATCTCTCAAGAAAAGAATTTTCATTATCTGTAATGCCAGAATCATATGTTCTACCGATTATTATAATCTATCGATTATTTTCAAGGGATTTTTTTTTATGTTGATAACAATCTTTTTAAACAATTTCACGATATGTTCTATATCCAAAAGAATATTTTCTAGCAGATAGATACTTAAAAAAATACATATCTACAGAAATTAAAGGTATTCGGATGTAAGTGTAGTACACCCTTAAGGATGGATTTTTTCAAAAAATGCAAAAACATGTATGCCTTAACTTTTGAAACTGTTAATTATGCAATTTTTTTCACTTCCATATCGAGCATATTCTATTTGTTATAACGTTTTTTTAATTTTCAACCCCTATAACTTCGGCTTATTCACCCCCTCAGGGCTGAAAAAAATCGAGTAGTCATAACTTTTTATGAAGCATTGAATGCAATTGGTTTGATTTTGCCCCCTTGTCTGCATATATATGGAACTGAACAACCTCCCCTGGGAGACCTCAACTTTAGGGGTGTGTTTCACCCCTTAAATATGAGTTTCCGCAACAAAAAAAAATAGGTATCTCTTAGATTTGAATGTAGAATAACATACTCCAAGCGGAACATAATCGGCGGGGTACACCTGGGAAGGTTTCCTTGTAAGAAAGGTCAACATTTCTATATCATGATTTTCAGTCGAAACTATAAAGAAATATCTGTAAGTCCCTGCGGTAACCGCATAAAAAATTTTTAAGAAGATCCAAATTTTGGGAGAATTAGTTTTTCATCAAGTACAAACATCTTTTATTGCAACATCAAAAAATCGACAGTTTTATATAATGATTTTCAGCCTAAATTGGAAAAAAAATATCGAAAAGTCACTTGTGCGACATTCAAAAATTTTTTCAAGGTCACATATTTTGGGAGAATTCCTTCTTCATCAAATAATCTCTCTTAGGTTCATTAAAAAATAATATCGATTTTATTTGCATTACCCTAATATATTAGGTGTATAACTTAATTTTTACCGCTTTTTATTAAATTTATTTGATATTATAAAATATACAAAATAACATTAAATAAATGAGGAGGTTTTGAGGCAATAAATTCATCGATGAACGGTAAAAACTAAGTTATACACCTAATATATACAACCATACATGGTAGAACAATTTAAAAAGATTTTACTATAAATTTTTTATGCCAATGCCAAACAAATTAAGAATAAATTTAAATACGGGTCTACAATAGATAAGGAAAATTTTTTTCCCTCATTTGCTTGTTTGAAAATATGTGAAAGAGGAGGCCAAAAAAATACTTTATTGCGTCACTGACGCAACTTGAAAACGTATTTGTTTACTTCTGCTAGAAGATTACCCATTATTATGTAAATAGTTGACAAACATTATTTTTCAGTTACACATGTGCACGTTTCAGTAATATGCGTAGTTATAGAATATACCTCAATTTTGAAGCGGATGGTTGATAAAAATATCACAACTTTTATTCGAGGTTGTGGAGACGGTGGTTTTATTTCTTGTGATTATTGTGAAAAGTCAATTCTGGAAAAATTCCAGAGAATTTTCAAAATTTTCTGGCTTTTCCCAATTCCAGGAGGTGAGAAATTCCCTGAGTTTTCCAGGTTTTCCGTTTTTCATATGCGTAACAACCCTGTTATTTCCATCCAGTACAGCTATCTTTCCTAGAAATCCTAGCGACAGCTATTCCTCCTGATAAATCCCAAAGTCCCAAAAGTCTTGTAGGCCATCCTTCCAACACATACCATCCTCCCTTCTCCAGCCCTATATAAGATCCACCCGCAACAATTCCAGTAGTCAGTAAGTTATCATCAACAGTGTAACGTTTTATATCTTAATAAAAGTCTCTATTTCCAAAAAGTCGTTTAAACCGTGTTGTCCTGTTCTACTACCGCGTTTTGGAGCGAGTCGGCCGTTCCATCAGTTAAATAAAAATATTTCGTCATCACAGTATTCTTTTCTTATCTTATTATTTTTTTTTAAATTTCTACTTCCATTTCCATTTGACTTTTTATTCCCTTATTATTTATTCTGCTACTGATTTTTCGTCGTCTTCTCTTTTATGTTTAATACGTTATACTTTTTTTCTTATATTTCGTTTTTCTTCTGTTATTTACACTTTTTCGTCTCTTCTATTCTTCTGCTTTAAATTTGTTGACGTCTTCTGTTTGAACTTCTCGACTTTCTTCACAAATATCGTCAGCTATTTTTGTTTCTATTCGGTGCTTTTTTTTCTTTACTCTATAACTCTTCGTGTCACTCGATCTTATCTTTTTTACTTACCTATTTCTTCTCGTGAATGAAAAGTCCGATGGAAAAACATTTAGGACAATATTAATGAGAACAAACTTTATTACCTTTCAATGATAATTATTCCAACAATCATTTTTGTTTCATGTATGATTAAAAATACTAATTTTTCAGATGTCATTTTTACAATGTAGGACGTTTGTGATATAGCTGGTCATCGTTGGAACCGAAGCATCCTCTCAAGGTTAGGGATAGAACAAGATTTGATCCTAAAATGTTATTGAGAAAACAATTCTATACTTCATGTTCATATTTAAAAAAATATATAATAATAAGTTAATTGATTCAATTTGATTCAAAGTAATCAGTTTGTCAAATTTAATTGACCGAAAATTATTACTATTAAGATGTTCGAAACATCGGTTCGTTTGCAATCTGATTTTGTCCTAAAAGATTCTCAGGATTAAAATTCCAATGTTGATATTCATATTCTAAAAAATGACATATAATAACTGATTAATGAATGCAAATGATTTTTTAATTCTAACATGTTTGAGCCGTCTATGATCCAAATATATGCGATCCAACAAAAAAAATAAATTAAAAAATATCGTTTAGAATTAAATTATTTTTTAAAATACGATATCAAAAGCGGTCCTAAATAGTCTGATCTCAGTTCTTATTATAAATTATAAACAAAGATAGTTATCACAGTGCTATAACAATTTAAGTTTATAATGCGATATAAATATTTTATAAATGATACAGATGAGGAAGGATTACTGGTCTACTCAATAAGGTCAAAGATACGTGAGTATTATCTGAGGCAACGAAAAGATGAGACAATCATAGGTGTTTCCTTGAATCGAATCGTGGGAGTTGCGGTGTCTGCAAATCCAAACGATGTTTGTTGGTCAAATATAAATCTCTCCTCGAATAAGAGAATAATGCGGAGTCTGAATAGGAGCGTTCATGCTGAAGTAATTGCAGACATAGGTGAATAGTTTTTTTATTTACAACTAATAGAAATTTGATATTTCCGTATAGATAAAAGTGTTAAGAAAGATTCATACTATTTATTATTATTGAATTAATCAAATGTTCTATTTTATTATGAAGTTATGCAAAAAATGTTGTGTGATTTTTTTAAAGTACTCTTTTTGTCTTGTCTCCAGGTATCGTCGATCCTGAGAATGAGCAGTGGATTGAGTAACAGGAAACGTATATTTCATCGACAATAATAAGAAGCAAACTCAGATCAATAAAATATAACTGTGATCGCACTGCTCTGTGCATTAGCGCAGATCATGAAATATCTTCGATTAACTTTTTCATCCATTGCGTCCAATCACCGAACGTTTTTATTTTATTTTATTCTTGGAAGTATTTTTTGCATCAAAGAAATGACGTAATCGAAATCAGACTGCATCAGTGGTTTTGGTTCAACTGAATATGCGTTATAATTTCAATAACATATTTATTCGCATCAAGTATACGGATTCAAAACTAGATACAGCTTTGTCACCTTAATGCTTAATAGAAGTAATTGCATATATGTTTCGTTGAACGTAGTTGCAAACACATATCAATGAAATACAACTTTGATCCAATTGCCGTGTGCATTTGTGAAAATCGTCTAATAGCTCTGATCAACTTTTCCATTGAATGCCTTTACCAACTGAATGGTTTTGACCAAAAATTTATTTTATTGTCGTACGCAATTAATATGATGTAAAAATTAACATCGGACTTCATTAGATAAATGCATCGACAGATAAATGCAATCGACATATCTGTTTGCAGCAGTGTACTCAGTTAAATCATCTATGCGTTATAATTTTAGTAGCATATTTTGTGCTTCAAGGATACGGATTTGAAACTAAATAGGTTTTTCTCAATTTAATATCCAATGCAAGCGATTGCGGATATTTTTTGTCAAACACAGCTGAGAACACAAATAAAAGAAATAACTTTGGTTCAACTGCTTTTTGTATTTACGAAAATCGTAAAATAGGTTTGAATAACTTCTTCGTTCAATTCAGCTATTCATTTCACGTTTTTGATCAAACATTCACGTTGTTGCCATACGGACTAACGTGATTCAGAAATTTACCGCAAAATTTATCAAATGAATGAAACAATTAATAAATCCGATGAACATTAGGGTGTGCCATTTCAGGGCAACATTTTTTTTTCAATCGTCACTTCAAAAGTCTTTATTTTATACCCAAAAACAAATCCTCGCGCAAGGGGAGTGCTGTTAAAAAAGTATTTAGAGATCCGTCATTGACCTTGAAGTTTTCCCATTTGATTAACATTGGAAATTTGTTTTTTTTTTTCATTGTTTTAGGTTCTCTTCAGTCTGATTTTATGTTACGGGTTTTTATTACTAGGTTTTTGAACGAAATTGAAATCTTTACAAAAAAGTCTATTGACCGAAGTCTCTAAAGTTAACTGTTTTCGAGGAATTATTGTTCAAATCAAATTTTGTGTGAAAATAACTGTCTGAAATGAAAAATCTGATGAATCCAAATAAAGTTTGGCTTTTACTATGTTAAACAAGATCGCTTTAACACCAGCCCATCACGTGACGTTGTCACTCAAATCAAGTGCTGAGTGCATCAATAATGACGTCGACTGTATTTTATGTCAGTAGCACCTTGAAGTTTTTGTACTCCAAATAATTCTAGTGTATTAATCCCGTAATAATAAGTGGTAAAAATTGAATTTGCGTTGATCGAGTAATATCAAAAAGCAATTTCCTGTTCTACTGAACCAAGAAATGTGCAGCCACGATTGTAATAATCTAGTAGTCATAATTTGTTATTCATTTAAAGCTTAAAGTTAGATGTGTTTTTTGACGTCACGAGTTAATACAAAGTGACGTTTTGTATATCACGTTAACTTTTACCGGTAATATTTTATGATTTCGCCGGAAATTGAATTCTTCACAAAAATGAAGAATTCCGAGTCAGAATTTATTCGTTTCGGAACTATCAGCGGTCAAAACAAGTATTATTCGTTTTTGCACTCATTTTTTAACTCATTTTCTGAATGACAAGACTATCGGATGTACCGTCCAATGTTGACAAACAATTTTTTAGAAAATTAAATTTACCACAAAAAAATCTGTGAAGTCAATTGTGTCAGCGTTGTAAGCAGTCTTTGTAAATTTTATACAATACTGCACGTTTGATTTGAAAATTTAGTCTACAAAATTCGGTTTTCTATGTACAAGTAGGAAACGGTTGAATTTACAGAGTTGGTGTAAAGATATTTTTCGTTGTAAATTGAATTTTCTACAAAATCGTTATTTGAATTTTTCCGGTATAATCGGAAGATTAGTCGCTACCGGGACGAATCTTTTAATAAATAATTAAATTTTAATAAATAATTAAATAAGATAAATATTTTCATACAAAATTGGGTTTGAATATTTGTTACTTGGAAACAGTTGAATTTACAGACTTCGATCAATAAACTTTTTTGTAGAAAATTCAATTTCTTTCAAAATTCTATTAGGAAAAAACCATAGAATAAAATCAGACTCAGGAGAACGTTGAACAGTAAAAAAAGACAAACTCCCAATGTTAATCAAATGGGAAAACTCGAAGGTCAATGAGGGATCTCTAAATATTTTTTAACAACATTCCCCTTGCGTGAGAATTTGTTTTTGGGTATAAACTAATGACTTTTGAAGTGACGATTAAAAAAAAAATGTTGAAATGACACACCCTAATGAACATGTTTGTTGAACTTAAGAGACGCGTAATCAAAATCTAATTGCAACAGTGCATTTGATTCAATGATACATGCGGTGTCTTTTTAATGACATGTTATTTTGCATTAGGTATACGGATTCAAAATCAGGTACGTTCTTTGGGAATTAAATATCTTATTAACTCAACAGCAACATTCTTCAATGAACAAAATTTCTGATGGGTTTTTAAAAAATCCCCACATCACCATGCTAGTAAGAGCAGTCATTTTTTTCAACCGCTATCTTATCATTGCGCTTGAATTAACTAAATATTTTCAAATGAAATCAATTTTATTGAATCAACATTTTTTTCCTCACTGTAATATTATACTACAAAAGTTTGTAAAAACATGATTCAAAGCTGAAAATATGGTCTACAAAGATTTTCCGAAAGAAAATTTTTCAACCCCGTGTACACTTCCAAAGTTGATGAAAAAAAATTGGTTTCTTTTCAAACTTCACAGTGAGAAATCACTACCATGTTCGACAAATAAAAAAAAATTAAAATATGGATTTGCAAACTAGAAAACTGAAGCTTGAAAAGCTTTTTGGGGGAAAAAACTTCCATCTTACATCTACGATTTGCTTCGAGATACAGTCTCACAAAAACGGCCTGAATTGTATAAAATTTCAGGTGATCCTTAAATTTTGTGCACCGGCAGTAACAATCTAATACTTGAAATGAACTTGTGCCGATGGTTTTTCAAAACTATTTTTTTCGAAGATACAAAAATAATGGAGTAATTGTACTCAAAATTATTTTCTGAACACAATTTCGTAAGATACTTCTGGGAATGAGAATGTTCATATTTTCAAACCAGCAGTTCGCTCGCTGTTGAGTTCAGAAAATTTGAAAATTTTATCGTAGTCGTCTCTACAGAAAAATCACCTGATTACGATACGATAATTCATCATTTCTCATGGATAATTTAACGATGTAGGATAAATTAATTTTTCTATGCGTAAATATATATAATCTAAACTTAATTCAACTTAAAATACAATAGATAAAGCACGAGATCGTATGTTTATAAGGGTGAAGCAAATACAATCGATGATATTGGTGCAGGAGGGCTGTTAGTACTCAACAAAATAGTAATTTTCTCAAAATTTCGGCCCTTGACAAACATCTAGAGGGGTTGTGGTAAGGAATCTTTTTATTATTTTCTTCAATTCAGACTGCAAACCGTGACATAGTAATTTCGATTTCTCGGTGCCGTATCCAAAAATAAAAAAAAACCAAGCGGTTGCGCACGTGACTATACAATTTTTTCTTCTCATTCTCGCTGAAATTCATGAAATAAAAATGTCAATTTCACACTGCTGCGTCAAAAGATGTTGATATTTCATGAACAAACGATGTTCATCCAAAATTTGGACCTCGAGAAAAACAATTCGTGGTCGCGCAAGCAACATTATGATATCTTTTTCACAGCATTGAAAATGTAATTTAGACGTGACAATTTATAATCCACTAATACCTTCGAATAAGATGAGGTTTTTACGTCGGTAGTTAATAAAAAATGACTTATTTTATGGCATTAACTTTTACTGATAATATGTCATGATTAATTAGGATATGAAATTTTTTACTAAAATGTTTTGCGAATAGAGTTTATACATTGACTCGTTCCAGAATTATGAGTGTTGAAAACAAGTATTATATTTTTTTTGAATTCATTTATCATGCTGTCTTTTCTTAACTTATTATTCTAACGGTGATGATTGAATTATCGGATATCAATAGTTTTGAACAACAATTTTTCAGACAGTTTAATTTACGACAAAAAAATTTGTAGAGCCAACTGTGTCATGGGCCACGAAATGGAGCCGATTTAGGGACCCAAGTTCTCAAAAAAATTAAAGATTGATGCGACTAGTGCCAATCGCTTCAGATGGTGATTTTATACTACCAATAATTTTGTGCTATCTGTGCAGCCATTGCTTTTTAAACAATAGACGAAAAATCATCGCAAAAACACGTTTTTTCGAAACTATTTCGCGAATATTAGTGAAACGACGGGGGTTCTGAGAAAGAATATTTATCATTTTCGTATAGGATGATATTTCCTACAAAAGACATTTTGACGAAAAACTGAATGTTATTTGAGATATACGCCGCTAAAGTCGGAGTACGCCGTAGCGATGTTCCCAAGTTTACGTCACCTTTACGGTTTTGAATTAAGTAATTTTTCGATACTATATTGTAAAGCGATCGCTCTGAAAAGAAATCATGAGTCATCTTGGAGCAACAGAATAACATTCAATAGCCCCAAAAAATTGGGTAGTTTGTTTATGCCTCTATTGTTTAGGATATGGGTATGTGATCTTTATTTCTTTTTTCGTTGTTTTTTTTGTTAAAGCGTAAATTTTTTAGACAAAAAGGAATCGAACTCTTTTTTTTCAACCGTAAAAAGTGGGGGAAGACATAAATTCGCGGATCAATCCAACCCACGTGAATTCTCGTAATACCTGCCAAGCAAATCGAAAAAAGTACAAGAAAGGCAACAATAATAAGAAATCAAAAGATTTACAACTAATTTTCCTATTGTTTATTTATTGTGCCCGAGTTGCGAAAAAAACGAGGCCTTTAAAAACATGGATATATGAAAGTATTGACACTCCTATGAAAACTTGCCAAAAAGAAATCATCGAAAACAAACTTCTCACCATTGTTCTTAACAATTAAAGATCTTCCGATTTTTTAGTGCAAAGTGATGGCTCATGGCTGTTTTTTCTTCCGCAAATATGTCGCTAGTATCGTCAAAAGTATTTGAGGTTTTTTTTGTCGAATCGTTGTGACAATAATTGTTATTAAAATCAATTTAGCAAATATTCGATTATCGCTCAGAAAACGTGATCAAATGATCTTCGCATATCCCTTTTTACGATTCCGCTAAAAAAAGCAATTTGCTAATTGTTCCAACAATTTATAGTAGTTAGTTTGTAATAAATTTTGCAATGTTTTCCTTCCACCGGAAAAAATTATCACTATTATCTTGTTACTGCGTTGACAACGGGTCCGCAAAAAAAAAAAAACTTCTGCAATTTTTTCAACGACTCATCGCTAAAAAATATGTAGAATGAAGAAATATGTAAAATAGAAGAGGATACAAAGAAAATAAGACACGATTTTTTTTCTTTCAAATATTCACGTAGAGAATTATCGTAAGATTTGGATGTTTTTTTTTTTCACTACGGAACCAGCACTAAAACAGTTAAGAGATTCACGATAAAGAGAGTAACAATTTATTCTGGGGAAAAAATAGGATTTTTTTCTAAACAAATTGTTAAAAGTCGATGAAAAAATTTGAAAATGATAATTTTTTTTGTTGAATCGTTGTTAGCTCAGCGATAAGATAGTAGTTACAAGTTTTTTCGGTGGAAAAAATAAAAATTGCAAAAAAAGTCGATGAAAGAATTGGAAAAATATTTTTTTGCTAAATTAATGTTAATAACAATTATTGCAACTACAATTTAACAAAATAAAAGTTCTCGAATATTTTTGACGATACTGGCAACATATTTGTGAGCCATCACTTTCCACTAAAAAAACGGAAAATGTTTAATTGTTAATAACAATGGTAAAAAATTTGTTTTCTTTTATTTTTGTGGGTACGTTTTCATAGGATTCTCAACACTTTCCTATATTGATGTCTTCAAAAGCCACGATTTCTTTGCAGCTTGGGCACAATAAACAATGAGAAAATTAGTTGTAAATCTTTTATTTTCTTATTATGGTTAACTCTATCGTACTTTTTTCGATTTGCCTGGCAAGTATTGTGAGAATTGGCGTGGGTTTCAATGACTCGAATTTTTGTCCTCCCCCACTTTTATACGAAAATAAGCAATGACAGACAATGTTTAACAATAAATGTTAAGCAGGCTTTTTCAGAGCAAATGGAGCCCTCTAAACGATAAAAGTTGGGAAAATCCTGTTCGATCCTTTTTCGTCTAAAAAATTTAGGTTTTAATGAAAAAAAAACAACGAAAAAAGAAATAAAATTCATATACTGAAACGAAATACACTCATTTATTACTTTTTAATGAATATAAATACGTTTTCGCCACTTTTCTCATCGTTTTTACTGCATTTATGGCACGCGCGTTTGTTTACGTCGGCAGCCATCTTAACTTGTAGCACGAACAGAGCTGCACTTACGTAATGCGCACGTCTGTGGCGACCGTCGATACACAGCGTCCGACCTAACCGACTATCACACATGGAAATCAAAAATATTCGAGTTGCCTCTCTCTACAAAACTCCTACTCCACAGGCTAGGCATAGCGGCTATCTTCACCACTTCCTTTGCCGGTCTTGTCGAGATAACATCTCACACGTGGAGAATTTACTCCAAAACGATAAAATCCAAATAAATCTTATTTAATCAATAAAAGACTAGTTTAATGATACTTGTCGGAGTCGAATATTTATTGTGGTTTACCTTTTCCCCACAATATTTCTGGTGACCTCGTCGCGATTACCGTTAATAACGTGATTGAGAAAAATCGCGGCAACGTGCCAAGCACATGCAATGCGATCGCGAGCGTTAGAATTACCACACGCGTTTATTCGTTACAAGTGCGACTAATTCGTGTGCGCGATACAATTTTCGGACAATAAACTTTTTTTTTTCGCGATCTCTAAGACATTCTTCGGACAATAATCGTGATTTTCGCGTATGAACATTTATTTTTTCTTATTTTTCTTTCCTTATCATTACCTTGAAGAGGAGACAAAATCGAGGCGACGATGCCGGACAGTAACAATCCAGAGTCGTCCAATGGACAAGGACAAACGTCACAAGGCGACAACGCGACCGTCAGTGCAACGCGAGCTGTTAAAATACCGCCTTTTTGGAAGGACAATCCTGTTTTGTGGTTTGCACAGGCCGAAGCGGCTTTCGCAATCTCACAAATAACTAGCGATACCACGCAATTCAGGTATATTATGTTAAACTTGGACAATACAGTCCTTCCTTTTGTCTCTGATCTAATATCTTCTCCTCCGGCTAACGGAAAGTACACAGCAATCAAAACTAGGATAATAGAATCTTTTGACGAATCAAGCGAAACTAAATTGAGAAGAGTTTTCCGTGGCGAACAGTGTATCGATGAGAAACCCTCTCATTTTCTTCAGAGGCTACGCAACCTGGCCGCTGGACAGTGCAACTACTCAGTATTACGGACAATTTTCCTAGAGCATTTGCCTGACCATGTTAAGGGCACATTAGCTATCAGCGAAGTAATGGATATATCTAAACTTGCTTTACAGGCGGACAAAATTGTTGAAATGTCAAAACCGAGTATTTCAGCAATTGCTTCGCACACTCCAAATATTCCAACTCAGGGCAACGACGATTCATCGCTAGCTGAGTTACGACAGCTTTTTCAAGGCTTAACACAAGAAGTTGCAGCGCTTAAGGCGTCTTCTCACTTTGGAAATTTAAAAAAATCGATTTTTTTTTTTTTTTTAATTTTGAAAGTACATATCTTCAAAAATGTCATCTCGAAATTTCATAAAGATCGGACGAGTCTAACTACATTTTTTGGCGACCGTTAGGTGACTACCTGAGAGTACCCGGCGATCCCTTTCACGCCGCTCGGACGGTCCCTGTATATCTGACTCTATACAATTGAATAGCCGTGTTCTTTTGTTAATGTAGTACCCCTTGCTTAGGTATATTCTGTTTTCGGGTCTATACTCATGTAATAAGACCTTAACACGTGCATTTTTCAAAAGAAAATCACTCGGCAACGATGCTAAACTGTTATTTCATCAGTCTAATTTGAAACTTCGTAACGGCAACATCTCTGCGCTCAGGATTGTTATAATGGATACTATCATAAAATTTCAACCGACAGCAACCCACAGCATACGTATTGTTCAGACTCATGGTGCAAGTACAAGAAAGCAGTGAAAAACAATCAGATAGAAACTTTTAAACATCCTCCTGCTCTAGCTGATGATGTTCAAGAGGTTTTGAAACCGATCTATGAAGAACTGACGAAGGACGAGTTACTGGAACGATGCCTCGGAGGAAATACCCAAAATAACAACGAGTGTTTCAACAGCTGTGTCTGGGCAATGGCGCCGAAACACGTTTTTACGGGAAGAAAAACCGTGGAAATTGCTTGCCAAACAGCGGCATGCATTTATAACGAAGGGCTACAACCTGTTTTAAAAATTTTGGAGGTGATGGGTGTCAAACTAGGCCCTATCGCCGTTCAATACGCCGAGAAACGCGACAGTGATCGCGTACGCGTAGGGAACCGCCGCAGCTCTAACGCTTCAAAAGAGACTAGGTCGAGACGAAGGGAAGCTACTTTGGACGAACACACCTTCTACGAAGAATCGGAAGGTCCATTGTATGGAGCAGGCATCGCTGATTAACCCGAGGTAAGGTTTTTTCATGATTTTTCTGCAACCAAAACTTTAAACGCAGTTATCTCAAAACAAGGTTTTTCGGTGCTTTGTTGATGAAATTTCGGAAACTATCCGGCCGATTGTCATGAAATTTGAATGACATATGCTTCATAGTTATGGCTATAGCGCATATCATCAGATTTTTTAAATTTTGATTTTAAGAATTTTTTTTTTACAAAAAACTGCAAAAAAATCGTGGTTTTTTTTTACTTTTTCGAAAAACGTGCGCCATTTTGTTATTTTCGCGAATATCAAAAATCTGATGATATGCGCTATAGCCACTGACATACTGAATCTAAAACAGTTTTATTTTTTTGTTTCAGACGACCCGTCTCGGAGATACCATCAACAAGCCACGACCATAACATTTTTACACGGGTTTTTCAATGCTACTGATGTATTATAATAATTGTTTAAAAAAATAAAATAAAAATTTTTTCATGTACTTGAAAGATGTGTTTATTACATAGGATCCGTTTTATCCCATAATTTTAAGCAAAAATCCTCGAAAAAAAATCGCAAAAACAGCCTATTTTTGAGGCGCTTAAAGTGAGAAGATGCCTTAAACACCAGTCCTGGAACAAACGCTCTCGCAGCAGAGGGAGATCTTTTTCACGCAGTCGAGGGAGATTTTCTTCACGTTGCCGCTCGACGCAAAGAGAGGCCAACAACACCGGTGAATGTTATTATCACCGCAGATTTGGAAATAAAGCCCGAAAGTGCGAAAATCCTTATTCAAAAGCCAGGAATAATTCGGAAAACTAACCGAACCGTTTCGTTGGTTGGCGACAGCAGACGGTCAACGCAAATACCGCTTCATCATTACGGACCGTAAGTCCAATTTCAAATATCTCATCGACACTGGCGCAGATATCTCAGTCCTACCAAAGTCTTTCGCTCGAGGTAATATTTCTAAAAATAATGATTTTAAATTATTTGCTGCGAATGGCTCACTCATCGATACTTTCGGTGAAATTTTGATTCATGTTGACTTGGGACTTCGCCGTTCATTTCTCTGGATTTTCATTCTCGCTGCCGTTTTGCACCCTATTCTTGGAGCTGATTTTATTTACAATTACATTCCTTGTAATATTCTCCTTGTGGATATTCGAAATCGAAGACTCATCGATAACATAACTTCTCTCAGCGCAAAAACCGAAGTCAGCAAGGCGAAGCAGTCTACAGTCTCCACTATCGATCCAAACAGTCAATACACACAACTCCTCTGCGAGTTTGTTGACATCACTGTACCGACCAATCGAAGTAAAACACCATCGCATAGTATCCAGCATCATATCGTGACATCGGGACGTCCTGTGGCTGAACGTGCGAGAAGACTTACCGGTCAACGACTTAAAGCAGCACGCAAAGAGTTTGAGTACATGCTCGAAAAAGGGATTTGTTACCCCTCCAGTAGTTCCTGGGCCAGTCCTCTTCACCTCGTGCCGAAAAAAAACGGTGATTGGAGACTTTGCGGGGATTATCGACGGTTAAATAAGGCTACCGTTCCCGATAAATACCCCATTCTGCATCTCCACGATTTTACTCACGCGCTCGAGGGATGTACGATATTTTCCACACTCGACTTGGTACGGGCCTATCATCAAATTCCAGTAGCACCTGAGGATCGTCCGAAGACAGCAGTTATAACTCCATTTGGGCTTTTTGAATTCAACGTAATGACGTTTGGTTTACGCAACGCCGCTCAAACTTTTCAACGCCTGATGGACATCGTCCTTCGAGGGCTGGACTTCTGCCATTGCTACATTGACGATATTGTCGTAGCGTCAACGGATGCTATGCAGCACGAAAAACACCTACGACAAATTTTTGAGCGTTTTCGAGAGTTCGGCTTATTAATTAACGTCTCGACGTGTGTTTTCGGTGCCGGCGAGGTGAAGTATCTGGGGTATAACATCTCCAAACATGGAATTAAGCCCCTAGAGGAACGCGTCGCCGCGATAAAAAACTATACTAAACCCAAAAACATTACCGAGCTACGGCGATTTCTCGGAGTAATTAATTTTTACAGACGGTTTTTACGCAACGCGGCTACAGTGCAAGCACCCTTACACACACTGTTAATCGGTGCAAAGAAAAAAGACAAACGTCCGATTCATTGGACAACAGAGACAGAATCGGCGTTCGAAAAGTGTAAAAACCAGTTGGCTGAAGCATCACTTGTCAGTCACCTTTGTTTAAACGCACCGTTGCGTTTACAAACCGACGCCTCCGATATTGCGATCGGAGCCGTCCTCGAACAATTTCATGACGATCGTTGGGAGCCTTTGGGTTTCTTTTCAAAAAAATTGAGCCCAGCTCAAACGAGATATTCTACTTACGACCGAGAGTTACAAGCCGTGTTTTCTAGTCTAAGATTTTTTTTGTTTCTCGTCGAAGGTTGCCATTTAACGATTCCAACGGATCACAAGCCACTCATTTTCGCCTTCTCCCAGAAGTCCAGCCAAGCATCTCCGAGGCAGCAGCGACAACTGGACTTCATAGCGCAATATACGACGGATATTCAATACGTTTCCGACGAAACGAACACAGTCGCCGATGCCTTTTCCCGTCTCGAGGCAGTTGACATGTCAGTTATTATCAGTACCGAAGAGCTCGCCGATCACCAACGATCCGATGAAGAGTTACAGTCACTGATCGAGAACAGATCGTCTTCGTCGCTCACCTTGCGTAAGTTAAGAGTAGGCAATACAGAAACGGTCGTGTTTTGCGATGTTTCAGGCACGGAAGTTCGACCTTATGTCCCCGCAACTCTCCGAAAACGAATTTTCGACGCTACACACAATTTGTCACACCCCAGCGGACGTACAACGAAAAAGTTAATTTCAGAACATTTCGTTTGACCACGAATGAATCGTGACATTTTGGAATGGTCACGGACGTGCCTGTCGTGCCAACGAATTAAAATCAGTAGACATGTCAAAAACTTACCCAAAATATTGCAATTCCAGATTCTCGTTTCCATCAAATATATTTGGACATCGTCGGACCTCTACTTCCTTCAAACGGTTACAGATATCTGTTAACGATGATTGACCGTTTTACACATTGGCCAGAAGCAGTTCCAATCACCGATGTCACTGCCGACACAGTCGTAAAAGCATTTTTCTCAGGTTGGATTGCGAGGTTCGGAGCTCCTTCTATTGTCACCACTGACAGGGGTGCTCAATTCGAATCGCAACTCTTTCGAGCCCTTACCAACCTCGTCGGCAGCAAACGCACCAGAACTACCGCTTATCACCCGGCGTTCAACGGTTTGATTGAAAGGTGATACCGCTCTTTAAAAACAGCGCTCAGTTGCCACGCCACGAGAAATTGAACCGAAGTTCTTTCTGTTGTTTTACTTGGATTACGTACTAGCTACAAAGAAGACCTAAAAGCTACAGCCGCGGAGATGGTTTACGGAACAAATTTGCGGCTGTCTGGAGAGTTTTTCATCGACGAGGAGCCTGCTACTAATCCTCAAATTTTCATCGAACAATTCAGAGAAGCTATGCGAAATATCCGTTCCGCGCCTTCTGCGCATCATAACAAAAGTAAAGTTTTCTTTCACAAGACCCTTTATACGTGTACGCACGTATTCGTCAGGGTCGACAGCGTAAAGAAACCACTAGAACAGCCATACGAGGGTCCTTATGAGATCCTCGAACGAATAACGGATTTCGTTTTCAAGGTCAACGTCAAGGGAGTTCCAACAACAATTAGTACAGAGAGACTAAAACCAGCTTTCTTAGAAGTAACTCTCCACGAGAATACTTCTTCTCACGTGCCTATTCAGCCTCCCCCATCCTCGTACAGCAGCCAGTTCAACAACCCGCTCGGCCTGCCCCATTGCCGATGCATCAACCAATTCAACAGCCTGTTCAACCTGCTCCGATGTCGATTCAACAGCCGGCGCCCCACCTACGCCAAGCTGCTCCTACAAGCCCTTGGGGACAGCTGAAAACCTATCCTGCCAAAAAAAGAGTCAATATCGTCCTTCAATAAAGGAGTTGAAGTACTTGGGGGGGTGTACTGTGGCGACCGTCGATACACAGCGTCCGACCTAACCGACTGATTGCACATGGAACTCAAAAATATTCGAGTTGCCTCTCTCTACAAAACTCCTACTCCAAAGGCTAGGCGTAGCGGCCATCTTCAGCACTTCCGTTGCCGGTCTTGTCGAGATAACATCTCACACGTGGAGAATTTACTCCAAAACGATAAAATCCAAATAAATCTTATTTAATCAATAAAAGTATAGTTTAATGATACTTGTCGGAGTCGAATATTTATTGTCGTTTACCTTTTCCCCACACGTCGCTCACTAGCGTCGCCTCCTATCGGGAAAAATCCCAACTAATTTTCCGAATACACGTTTCTTTATTTTATTACAATAATTAATTGCTCTTTATGAGAAAATGAATAATTAGGAATGAGATAAAACGGAAGCGCGAATAAACATGCAATAAGGGATACAAAATTCCCTATGATATGATTTTATTTGTATGAAACAGGTGGGCCAACTACGTCTGAGCTTGCGCATGGCGATAGTACTAGGGAATTAACGAATCAGAAGAGCGTATTTAATTATTTTTCAATTATTAATAACTTTGAGAAAATTCTATTATTATTAATACAAATAGAAATAATCAATGATTAAAATTCAAAGGGAATGAAGAGAATATAAAATGTAACAAAATAAGGTAAAATTAAGAAAATAAGAATTCTCGCGCATGCGCGGTGCAAACAAGCCATACGTCGGGCCAATGAGAAAATCGGAGCAAAAGAGAAGCTCCAATGCGAAAATTCACAGCAAGAACTATTCTTCAAGATCATTTTAAGGACCAATCCGCGTCCGTTAAATGAGAACAAATGATTCTCTCGGGTATAAAAGACCGTGCTCAGAGGCATCGGGAGCTCACTTCCAGCTCATTCTCAGAAGAGACACGAAGCTCTTAGCAGCAGACGATCTCTCTGATTCTAGCAGCAAGAAACCTAACCTTCCTACACAATTTCACACTAAGAGGGCAGAGACCATTCGAGTTCGTTTGGTATAAAGATTTGAGGTGTGAGATTTCCTATCCATTCACACTGGGAAGGTTGGACCCATTCGGCTTCGTTTGGGTTAAAGATTTCCAGTGTGAACACCTTTCCCTCGTTTTGTACTGAGAGGGCAGAAATCATTCGGGTTCGTTTGATTTCAAGATTTTCAGTATTGAACTCTCCTTACCTTCACACTAAGGGGGCAGGAATCGTTCGGCTTCGTTCGATTTCAAGATTTGAGGTGTGGAAACCTTCACCCGATCCTAAATAAAAACAATCTTGCTGTTCGAATCAAGATTTCTGTTTTTCATTAATTTAAACATTTTTAAATTTGAGAAAATTTATTTGATTATTGATTTCCAATAAATTCAAAAATCGATTTCTTTTATTAAGCGGTTATTTAAATAGGGCCTTCTAATAATAAAGAATACTCAAAACGAAATCGATTCAATTTTATTGTGTTTCTGTCTCATTGGGGTTTCATAATAGAAAAATCTTTTGAATTAATTGAATAATAAAGAAATAAGGAGTCATAAATGAAATAAGTCTATAATTTATTTTTCATCATCCAAAATAATCCAATTATTGTAAAATTATATCGAGTCATGAACAAAAATATTATTATTATTGTATCGAATCATTACAAATTCTAATTGGTTATTTTGGACAATTAATCAGAAAAGTTTATTACTTTTATTCTTGTTGAGCGATAAATCGATTATTTCTCATTCTATTGTAAAGAAAGACACCAAACCGCTAATAATTGATAAAATTATAATAAGAGAACAAATATCATTGTTTCCGTGAAAATAAATGAAACATGCGAAGAAAATAAAAGAAGAATAATCCATGCGAATAAAATAATAGAAGAGAATACGCGAAATAAATAAAAATTGTCTTTATTTGAACAAAATTGTTATACAACAAAAATCATCTTTGTGTTTTTTTTTGAATAAATGTTATTATTCTTTTGTTAAAATCAAATTCCTGCCTTTTCTCGTTTTCTTTCATACCTGCTCCTTACCATTAAGAAGCTCGAATTCACGCGTAGCGGCGTGTGCATATAAACGTACCGTTACGATACCGATATCATCAACAATGGGAGCATAAACAAACTACAAAATTTCTTGGGGCCATTAAATGTTGTTTTGTTGCTCCAGGATGACTCATAATCTTTTTTCAGAGCGGTCGTTTTACAATAATCTACCGAAAAATAACTTAACCCAAAACCGTGAGGGTGACGTAAATTTGGAAATACCGCTACGGTGTACTCCGACTTTAGCGGCGTATATCTTAAATAACATTGGATTTTTCGTAAAAATGTCCCAAGACCGTTTTGTAGGAAATATCATCCTCTATAAGAAACGGATAAATATTCTCTTTCATAACCCGCGTTATTTCACTAATGTTCGCAAAACAGTTTAAAATAAAAAATGTGTTTGCGCGATGGTTTTACGCACACTGTTTAAAAAGTAACAGCTGCACAGATAGAGCACAATTTTTCGTAGTACAAAACCACCATCTGAAGCGATAGGCACTAGTCACATCTCTTTTCAATTTTTTGAGCAATTGGTTCTCCAAATCGGCTTCGTTTCATGGCCCACATTGAACAGTTGGCTCTATAAATTTTTTTGTCGTAAATTAAACTGTGTGAAAATTTGTTTTCCAAGATTCGACGATATATCCGATAATTTAATCATGATATTTAGAAAAATTAGTTAATAAGGGACAGCATGATAAATGAATTGAAAAAAAATATAATACGTTTTCAATTCATTTATCATACTGTTTTTTTCTAACTTATTTTTCTAACTGTCATGATTGATTTATCGGATATATCATCAATAGTCTTGAAAAACATTTTTTTTGGTTGCAATAATTGTTATTAACATCAATTTAGCAATTCGATGATCATTCATAAAAGTTTATGGAATGATCGTGACGCATCCCCATTAACGATTAGGTAAAAAAAAATAATATTTTTTCAATTTTTTCATCGACTTTTAACAATTTGTTTAGAAAAAAATCCTAATTTTATTCCCTAGAATAAATTGCTGCTCTCTATATCGTGAATCTCTTACCTGTTTTAGTGCTGGTTCCGTAGTAAAAAAAAATATATCCAAATCTTAGGATAATTTTCTGTATGAATAATTGAAAGAAAAAAAATCGTGTCTTATTTTCTTTGTATACTCTTATTTTATCCTTTAGAATCCTGTTCTTCGATTCTACATATTTTTTAGCGATGAGTCGTTGAAAAAAATTGGAGAAGCATTTTTTTTTGCGGATCCGTTGTCAACGCAGTAACAAGATAATAGTGATAATTTTTTCCGGTGGAAGGAAAACATTGCAAAATTTATTACAAACCAACTACTGTAAATTGTTGGGACAATTGGCAAATTGCTTTCTTCAGCAGAATCGTAAATAGAGATATGCGAAGATCATTCGAACAAATTTTCTGAGCGGTAATTGAACAGTCCAAGATACTTTTTTTTATTTATTTTTTTTTTCATTTTTTTTTTCAATTTATTATTGAAATTTATAATTCATGTATAAAAAATTATAAAAAATTTGAAAAAATAATTTACGCGCCTTTATTCATCAAAACTCACAAATTCAATGTCAAATTTTTTTCTTTCCAATCTCTTGCAATTTTTAGAATTTTTTGAAATAAATTAGCCGTAATTTAAACGTTGGCATACAATAATCCGCCTACTCACCTGGAAATTAAAAATCTGATTTTCCGGCGGAATTGAGGAAACACAACTGCAATTGCGACAAAAACGAGGTGGCGTTTATACAATGTTCGTGGTGTCGACAATATAAATGGTTTGGTTGTTTTTATAATGATTATAACCCATCAGAGTGTACTCGAGAATATTCAAAAGACATTGATTGAAGAAATTTTTAATTAATAAAACAGATTTTTAATTTCTATATTCCTTGGTAATCTTTTAAAATATGCCCTGCCTCATCGAAAGAGATATCGAAAAATAAAAAAAAAATATCAAATGATGAAAAAAAAAATTTTTAATTCAATTACGGCTAATTTATTTTAAAAAATTGCAAGAGAACAGAAAGAAAAAAATTTGACATTGAATTTGTCAGTTTTGATCAATAAAAGCGCGTAAATTATTTTTTCAAATTTTTTGTAATTTTTTATTCATGAATTATAAATTTCAATGATAATTTGAAAAAAAAAATTAAAAAAAAATAAATTTAAAAAAAGTATCTGGAACGGGATTTGAACCCGTACCCACCGGGGCGGAAGGCTACCTCGCTTGGCACTGGGCTACTCACCTACTTGTGATACGGCGTAAACTTTATGGTACATATCAGGGCTCCCAACTTTGACCGGCGATTTCTCGAAAACGAAGCTGAGTTGGCACCTACAATTTTGGGTTTTGGTTGGTACCCACCCACACTATAAGCACGCGAAGTGGGAGCCCGTAACTCGATGCACCTCCCGCGATGCCCCCTCGTTAGCAGATGAATTTGATAATTCTCTTTTTTTATTGTTGCTATGGTTTGCAAATCGTTTTCGCAAGTTTTCGAAACTATTATGATAGTTTTCGAAAAAATAGTTTACTTATAATTAATAAAAATTTATTGGTATACAATTAGCAGAACTTAATTTCAAATATCGTTTTTCATTGTTGCTATGGCTTGCAAATCATTTTTGCAAGTATTCGAAACTATTATCATAGTTTTCGAAGAAATAGTTTATAATAAATAAAAATTTATTGGTATATAGTTAGCAGAACTTGATTTCAAATATCGTTTTTTATTGTTGCTATGGTTTGGAAATCGCTTTCGCAAGCTATCGAAGCTATTATGATAGTTTTCGAAATAATAGTTTACTAATAATTAATAAAAATTTATTGGTGCATAGTTAACAGAACTTAATTTCAAATATCGTTTTTTATTGTTGCTATGGTTTGGAAATCGTTTTCGCAAGCTATTGAAGCTATTATGATAGTTTTCGAAATAATAGTTTTAATAATAATTAATGAAAATTTATTGGTGTATAGTTAGCAAAACTGCATTTCAAATATCGTTTTTTTTTTAACAATCAGAAATGATTTTGAAAACGCCTAAGTAATGTTAGAATAGTTTACGAAGTGATTTTTTTTCGTATATAATGATTGAATTACTATCAATCTACCATACTGTGGTCAAAGAGCTTCGCATGCCTAGGAATTTTCCTTCGGATTTGCTAGGGTATACCTCAACTCTTATTGGATATCGCTGATCGCGTGGGGGAGTGTGCTGTGGTCATAACCTATCAATTATTCGGAGCTATATCAAAATAACAAAATTTTGTGCGGAGACGTCGTAATGTGTTAATCTAAATTTACGCAAAATAAAGTGGATATGTGAAAAACGTACTGTGGAACGGTGTCACGACGGAATGTTCTTTGACAGAATATCCGCGGTCAAAATATCAGCCAAAAAAAATATTCCGATTTAAAAAATTGCAACCCAATTTGAACTACTATTCCTACCTACCTACTACCCTGATAGACAGTTCGCGGCACGGTGACTGAACACCATGGTAATCTTAATGCACGAAGGGTGGGTTGGGTCATCTCGGGGTTGTTTTTTTGAATCGTTGGACATGTGGAACTAGTGGGGTGGGTTTGGGACATCTCGGGGTTGTTTTTGAATCGTTGGACATGTGGAAATAGTAGGGTGGATTTGGGTCATCTCAGGGTTGTTTTTTTAATCGTTAGACATGTGGGAACAGTAGCGTGGGTTTGGGTCATCTCGGGGTTGTTTTTTGAATCGTTGGACATGTGGGATTAGTAATAGAACATGTGGTAATAGTAGGTGTAGGAAATAGTAATTCAAAATGGGTTGCAATTTTTTAAATAAGAATATCTTTTTTTTGGCGGATATTTTGATCGTGGATATTTTAACCGTGGATATTTTGGCTGCGGATATTGTGTTAAGGCATCTTCTCACTTTAAACGCCTCAAAAATAGGCTGTTTTTGCGATTTTTTTTCGAGGATTTTTGCTTAAAATTATGGGATAAAACGGATCCTATGTAATAAACACATCTTTCAAGTACATGAAAAAATTTTTATTTTATTTTTTTAAACAATTATTATAATACATCAGTAGCATTGAAAAACCCGTGTAAAAATGTTATGGTCGTGGCTTGTTGATGGTATCTCCGAGACGGGTCGTCTGAAACAAAAAAATAAAACTGTTTTAGATTCAGTATGTCAGTGGCTATAGCGCATATCATCAGATTTTTGATATTCGCGAAAATAACAAAATGGCGCACGTTTTTCGAAAAAGTAAAAAAAAACCACGATTTTTTTGCAGTTTTTTGTAAAAAAAAAATTCTTAAAATCAAAATTTAAAAAATCTGATGATATGCGCTATAGCCATAACTATGAAGCATATGTCATTCAAATTTCATGACAATCGGCCGGATAGTTTCCGAAATTTCATCAACAAAGCACCGAAAAACCTTGTTTTGAGATAACTGCGTTTAAAGTTTTGGTTGCAGAAAAATCATGAAAAAACCTTACCTCGGGTTAATCAGCGATGCCTGCTCCATACAATGGACCTTCCGATTCTTCGTAGAAGGTGTGTTCGTCCAAAGTAGCTTCCCTTCGTCTCGACCTAGTCTCTTTTGAAGCGTTAGAGCTGCGGCGGTTCCCTACGCGTACGCGATCACTGTCGCGTTTCTCGGCGTATTGAACGGCGATAGGGCCTAGTTTGACACCCATCACCTCCAAAATTTTTAAAACAGGTTGTAGCCCTTCGTTATAAATGCATGCCGCTGTTTGGCAAGCAATTTCCACGGTTTTTCTTGATGATGTTTCTTGAAACATCTTTGTTACAAACTTTACACTTCACATATTGTTGTAATGTAGAAAAAACAAGAAAAAACTGAATAATACTATATCCAGCCGTTGGATCGATGTGTACATCGAAACTTGTATCGTCCGATTTTTTTAATTTTGCTGCACTCGCACTAGCATGACTCGTATCTGCTTCAGACTGGTGTGGAAGCACTCCACGAAATTTTCTTTTTTTAGATTTCGAACTTGGACGTCGCCACGTGGCACTTTGTTGCGAAGTCTTTTTATCCATTATAACAATCCTGAGCGCAGAGATGTTGCCGTTACGAAGTTTCAAATTAGACTGATGAAATAACAGTTTAGCATCGTTGCCGAGTGATTTTCTTTTGAAAAATGCACGTGTTAAGGTCTTATTACATGAGTATAGACCCGAAAACAGAATATACCTAAGCAAGGGGTACTACATTAACAAAAGAACACGGCTATTCAATTGTATAGAGTCAGATATACAGGGACCGTCCGAGCGGCGTGAAAGGGATCGCCGGGTACTCTCAGGTAGTCACCTAACGGTCGCCAAAAAATGTAGTTAGACTCGTCCGATCTTTATGAAATTTCGAGATGACATTTTTGAAGATATGTACTTTCAAAATTTAAAAAAAAAAAAAAATCGATTTTTTTAAATTTCCAAAGTGAGAAGACGCCTTAAAGAACATTCCGTCGTGACACCGTTCCACCGTACGTTTTTCACTTATCCGCGTTATTTTGCGTAAATTTTGATGAACACAATACGACGTCTCCAATGAGAGTTGAGGTGGTATACCCTAGTAAATCCGAAGGAAAATCCCTAGGCATGCGAAGCTCTTTGACCACAGTATGATAGATTGATAGTAATTCAATCATTGCGATAAAACAATCACTTCGTAAACTATTCTGACATTACTTAGGCGTTTTCCAAATCATTTCTGATTGTTAAAAAAAAAAACGATATTTGAAATGCAGTTTTGTTAACTATACACCAATAAATTTTTATTAATTATTAGTAAACTATTATTTCGAAAACTATTATAATAGCTTCGATAGCTTGCGAAAACGATTTGCAAACCATAGCAACAATAAAAAACGATATTTGAAATTAAGTCCTGTTAACTATATACCAATACATTTTTATTAATTATTAGTAAGCTATTTTTTCGAAAGCTATCATAATAGTTTCGGAAACTTGCGAAAACGATTTGCAAACCATAGCAACAATAAAAAACGATATTTAAAATTAAGTTCTGCTAACTATATACCAATAAATTTTTATTAATTACTAGTAAACTATTTTTTCGAAAACTATCGTAATAGTTTTGAAAACTTGCGAAAACGATTTGCAAACCATAGCAACAATAAAAGAAGAGAATTATCAAATTCATCTGCTAAGTATACCGAACCGGCACTCACAGCATTTAAAAACGGCGCACAGCACGCTTGGATACAACAATTTGCTGTGCCCGAGCGTGCCGCACAGTGCCGTAATTGGAACACTCAAAACTCAGAACTGAGCACAGTGCCGCACTGTGCTCGTCTGTGCTCTAATTGGAAAGCGCCCAGTACTGCAAGTACGTGCTTTGGGTGTAACAGCGCTGGCAGCAGGTTTTTAAATACAGCCTATACATATATATGCGTCTGGAGTTACCCGATTGGTCGAAATCGCCTATGATATGTTATGCTATGCTATGCAAAACCGTGTATGATCAGATTTAAGCTCATCACACACGCTTTTGCATAGTAGAGCATAACGTAGCATAAGAGATTTTATCCAATCAGATAGCGCACATATGTACTATATATATATGCGTCTGGAGTTACCCGATTGATCGAAATCTCTAAGGCACAGTTTTTCCACCTCCCGGTAAATTTTATCTAATAGTTAAAGGTCTGCTATCCAATGCTACAACCACCAGGTAAAATTTACCTGAAGGTGGAACACCCGGCCATACTTCTACGTTATGCTATGCTATGTAAAACCGTGTGTTAAGGCCAATCACACCCACTTTCGCATAGCGTAGCATAACGTAGCACAAGAGATTTCGACCAAACGGGTAGCGTACATGTGTACTATATAATATATATGCGTTTGGAGTTACCCGATTGGTCGAAATCTCTTATGCTGCGTTATGCTACGCTATGCGAAAGCGTGTGTGATTAGCTTAAAGCTGGTCACACGTCACACACGCTTTTGCATAGTAGAGCATGTAGCATAAGAGATTTTGACCAATCAGAGGTACAAATCAGAGGTAAAGTGTAAAGAAAATTCGATAAACCGTTTGTCAAAAAAAGTATATTACTTTTTCGAAAATTTTGCTTATAAGCACGATTAATTATTGATTATTGCGATTTTGTTGGTTATTCCTCATTCTTTGGGCGCGTTCTTCGCTTTGCCTGGCTCTCTCTTGTTCTTGGAGCCTTGCTCTTGCCTCTCTTTCTTGTTGTAATCGCTGTATTCGCGCTTGTTCTCTGGCATATTGCATTTGCATGGCGTTGGGAGCACAATTACAATTCTCAGGTGCAACGTATCTAACGACACGTGACTTCCACGTTTCTCTAGGTTTATGGTCATCGATCTGTTCAAAAAGATGGACGCTTTTTTATAAATCACCTCACCTACCACCTCACCAAGCATCTTGAAAACTCCCAAAGCAGCAATTTTCAAAAATTTACTTCAATCTCTAGTGTCCCCCCAAAAGGCATCTGAAAGTTATCAGACGTCTGAAAATTATCTCCTCGAAAATTGTTGACTTTTTGCGTTACATTGGGACGCTCAGTGACCCACCCTTTTTTTTGTAATTTCGTGCTTATTAAGATATTTTATCAAAAACAAAAAACCGGGTTTTTGTTTCAAAATTGGCCGTGAAACATTCATTAGTGCAAAACATAGGAACAGTTATTTGTTAACAAATATACCATAACAAGTAAATCGAAACTCCTACTTTTTCATGAAAAAATGTATTTTCTACTGATCTATTGAAAAAATCGAAATGACAATTTTTGTACAAACTCAATACACTCCGAAGGATTTCTCAGAAATTCTTGAAAATTTTCGACCTTGTTGTTTTTATTTAAAAAAAAAGATACCATAATCCAATTATATTTTTGAGTAAGCCATTTTGAATTTAAAAATTTGCAGTACACATCGGCAATCAGCAATCCCAAAAACGCATATGTGCAAAATTTCAAATAAATTATACGTAAGGAAAAATTTATGCATAAAAGAGTTGATTGACCCCTTTCGGGTGAACATTAGGGGTGCTCTACATAACTTTTTGAAAATTGCTATTTGGATATTTACGGTAAATAACTCAATATTTGAAATAAAACGACGACTTATTTGTCATACAAAGACGCACCTGTTGAAGGAGCTCGAGTTTTTTAACCACCACCTCGGGATTTATTTCTTTCGACAGTTTTGGATCACCACTGATCGTACTGACCACATCATCCTGCGGTTGGGACAGACTCCCTACGATCCCGAAAAGAAAGAGCCAAATGGCAAAAGATTGAAGTCCCTCCATCGATGATACGAACTATGCACAAGAATCGAACTGTCAATCTATGGCAGGCTTTGCAAACGGTGTTTGAATATTTGTTCAAAACTTGCCGCTTTTATATAGTCGAGTTCACTCATTCGAAAAGAAATCGTTAATATAGATAAAAAAAATAGTAAATCTTGTTTAGTCAGGTGGCACAGATCAAAACAAAATAATTGAATACTACGTGTTTCATTTTAAACTCGCTTACAAATATTGGCTACCTAATGAGTTGAAAAATAACGTGTTCTATTACACCTTTTTTACAGAATTTTTACAAAATTTTTTATCGCGATTTTTTTTGTATTTTTTTCACTAAAATTTTCTTGATACAATATACCTGATTTTCGCTATAATTTGATGCAAATTTTGAGTTTGCCAGCAATAATAATTAAATTTAATAAACGGAATGTCAAAATAAAGGAATTCAGCTTCATTTTGCTTTTTTGTAAAAGTTTCTACAATTTTTTTTATATTAGGTACGTTTTTTTGAACATAACTACTTTTCGTTTTTTTTAATCTCTACAGCTGGACTGCGTTTTGGAAGGAATTTTTTCAATGATTATCTTCAATCGAAATCATAAAGCTTCAATTTTGTTCTTTAAAAAATTTTATGCGTTTTTTTTGCATTGTCATTCTTGTTTTGGTGAGAAAAGACAGAATTTAGAAAATGCCGCGAAACACGAGAACTATCAGGTTTAAAAAAAAATCTCAAGATGGTAAAAAGTTGCGTCCGTTTTTGTTCAGTTCACTGGAATGTGTGCGGAATCAAAAAAAAAAGTTTAACGGGACAGACCTAGTTAGAATTTTCGAAAAATCGATTTTTTTTTTATTTCATTTTCAAAAAGTAGAATCTCTTACGAACATTTTCCGCCCAGGTAAATGTAAATCGGACCATTATTCGCCGAAATACAAGACTTTGTAGCACGTCGTGTCTGAGCCATGCAAACCGTACTCAAAACTTTAAGTGCGTTTTTCTCGAAACCATGTTTTTGAAGTCGGTGATCACTGTAGCTCGAGAACGGCTTTACCGATCGGGTTAAAATTTATATCACTTCTTCTATACATGGTAGTCCTCCATATGAACGAAGGATTTTTTTTTTGGATAATTATTTTTATTTTTAATAGCAAAAAATGGAACTGATATTTTGGTCAAAAAAACACTTTTGACTTTTAACGGCCGCCATTTTGTGAAAAATGGAAATTTTTCAAAACCCTTCGTTCAACCGGAGCATTATATCATTAACTAAAAATCCCCTCCGTTTTTTTTGTTTCAGATGAGCCGTTGCAGCGTGAGCTTGATCACCGCAAACCGTGTTTTTTTTTGCAGCGTCCTCGGCAATTGACGGTCACCAGCTTATTTCGATATGTATTGCGTTGAAAAAATTGCAACATATACATTACATATGTATCTTTTAAACGGAAGAACTTTTGTTGTGAATTATTTTATCGTTTGACCAAAAAAAAATCGGAAAAAAGGCCTTTTTTTTGACGTTCCAACTAGGTCTGTCCCGTTAACTACTTTCGGTCACAATTCTGATAAATTGATGCCGTAACTTGAAAACTATAGGTTTGTAATAAAATATCAAGACAGAAGAAAATTTTAATTTTCTGTTCTAAGCGCAATAGAATTTTATTTTTTCGTTTCTTTTTCAAAAGTTTTGCTGGCTGACAAAATCGATCAAAAAAAAAAACGATAAAAATATAAAGAAAATCCAACGTGTTCATGATGTTGTGTCCCGTATGGCAACAGGAAAATTCATCATATAGTAAATATAGTAAGAAGCATAAATAACGGATAATGCGCGATATATTTGCCTGATTCATAGCACGTAGGTCTTATATTATCTCCCATTACGTCGTATTTCTAATGTCGATTGAAAAGACATGCACGATTATTTCTTTCCAATTTCGGAAGTTTTATGTATTTCAAAAAGTTTACAAACATTTATATCCACAGCAGTTCATTCATTTGTCATTACGATCGAAAGATAGACGCGTGTGTTAATGTCGAATAAAAAGAGACAGTACATTTTACGGGGCAAATTAGTTCGTCGGACACATGGAATGTATGGTATTTTAGTAGCCGTGTTGTTGGTAACCACCACCGTGGCTATGTTCGGTGTATTGTCCGCCATGTTGACCTTGACCAACTTCCTGACCGGGCTGCGGGTGTGGAAACCTGGTTGACCGTGCCCATTTTCTCCCAATAAATGTCCCTCGTTCTGACTCTGACCGCGAACGTGCAATTGTCCATGTCCATTTTCTCCCAATAAATGTCCCTGGTGATGACTCTGACTGACAACTCCCAAATGTCCCTGTCCGGGCGTTTCTTGGTACAATTCACCGGATTGACCTGATGTGTCAACGTGTCCAAGCTGTCCCTGACTCGGATAATTGGGTTGAAGATGTCCATCTGATCTGGACTCTTCGTATTGACCACCTCCGTAACTTCTATGCGGAGCTGCCATCGCGACTGACAAAGCACCGGCTAGTACCACTAGAATCTGTACTGACCACAATGTTTGTTAGGATAACCTTTTTTGCGTGTTTATACCGTGATAGGAAACGCAATCCGATAAGGTGAAGTGCTCTAAGCACTTCACCTTATCGGGCCTTAAGATCTACAATATCATTTCATACTGTAATTTGGACGAATTAATATGGGAGGAAGGTGAAATAGGGAAAGGATTGATTACTTTGGAGAAACTATGTTTCGAAAACTGTACGGAGAAAAGGTTGATCCAAAGGTTGATCAAACAGCTTGAAATCATCAGCAAGGATAAGTACAAGTTATTCTCAACAGTAGGGGTGCCAACCCTCCGCAGAGATAAGCGGGGATTATTTGATTTCGTCGGAAAAATAAGTAAAATATTATTTGGAACAATGAGCGAAGACGACGCTGTATAATATATTTCGGAACTAGATGCAATCCATAAAGATAATAAAAGAATTGGCGAACTGTTTAAGAATCAAACTCATATAATACAGTTGTTTCTCCAAAGAACTGAAGGCTTTTTCCGGGAATATCATGAATCATTTAAAAAAATAAACTCTAATTTTCAAAATTTGAATGGAACTTTGAATCAATTGGCCCAAAAGGAGGCAATGGTAGAAAGAAATTCGATGATCACTGAAATGTGTTTGAAAATCGAATTGGCATCAATAGAATTGGATAGAAACGTTAAAATATTAATCGAATCAGTAACTTTAGCCAAAACTGGCCAAATAAACCTACAGTTCGTATCGCCTGAACTATTGATGAGCGCTATCAAATTAATAAGGGATGAAAAGGGGAACAATCAATTGCCTATCCCTGTTTACGATAGTAATTACTTCGAATATTTAGAAATAAGTAATGTAGCTATTAGTATCATATGATACCGTTTTGTGTGCGTTATCAAGATTCTAATTCTTGAAACTGAAAACTATAAAGCATATAGAGCGATACCAGCTCCAAAATTGATCGACAACAACGTAATTGATTACATATCCAATCCACACGATTATATTATTACCAATGATGACAGAATTCTATACACTCCGAGCGATGAACATTTTTTAGATACCTGTAAAATTCATTCAGTCTCGATACCTTTGCAAAAGTATCAGTCCAGAGCTGGGTTGTTACGCATTGTTGACTCCGAAATTCCCTGACTTTTCCACATTTTCCAGACAGGTTTTACAGATATTCCAGATAGAATACGGTCAAATATAAAACACTTTATTTTCATTAAATGTTTATTTTCAAGAGCGGAAGACTAGAACTAAAGTTTGATTCGAAAAAAATAACTTGAATCATGTATTTATATATTAGCGTGATGCAAATAAAATCGATATTTTTTTTTTTCGTGGGCCCAAGAGAGATGTTAGAATTGGCAATAAAAAGTGATTTTCCCAAAATTTGGAACCCAAAAAAAAATATTTAGAGGTCGCGCAAGAGACTTTTCGATATTTTTTTTCTATTTTCGAACCACTTTAGCAATCGGTGAAAATTTTTCTTACAAGGCCCAAATTTTGGGAGAATTACATTTTCATTAAATACTAACATCTCTTCTTGCAACACTGAGAGAGGTCAACATTTCTATGTCATGATTTTCAGTCGAAACTATAAACAAATATCTATAAATCCTTGCGGCGAAAACATAAAAAATTCTTTTGGAGGTCCAAATTTTGGGAGAATTACTTTTTCATCAAGTACAAACATCTTTGGTTGCAACATCAAAAAACCGACAGTTTCATATAATGATTTTTAGTCGGAATTGGAAAAAAATATCGAAGTCACTTGAGCGACCTTCAATTTTTTTTCAAGGTCCCAAATTTTGAGAAGATTCCTTTTTCATCAAATACTCTTGTCTCACGTCTCTCTTATCTCTCTTAGGCTCACGAAAAAAAAATATCGATTTTATTTGCATCACCCTAATACATATATATATATATATATATATATATATCCATACATGGTGGAACAATTTAAAAAGATTTTCCTCTAAATATTTTACGTCAACTCAAACAAATTAAGAATAAATGTAAACAAGTGTCCACAATAAGTAAGGAAATAAATGTTTTCCTCATTTACACATTCGAAAATATGTGAAACAGGAAGCCGAAAAAAATGATTCATTGCGTTACTGACGCAACTTGAAAACGTATTTGTTTACTTCTAGTAGAAGATTTCCCATTATTATGTAAATAGTTGACAAACATTATTTTTCAGTTACACATGTGCACGTTTCAGTAATATGCGCAGTTATAGAATATACCTCAATTTCGAAGCGGATGGTTAATAAAAATATCACAACTTTTGTTCACGGTTGTGGAGACGGTGGTTTTATTTCTTGCGATTATTGTGAAAAGTCAATTCTGGAAAAATTCCAGAGAATTTTCAACATTTCCGGACTTCTCTGATAATTCCAAGGGATAAGAAATTCCCTGAGTTTTCCAGGTTTTCCCTGTTTTCCATATGCGTAACAACCCTGCAAAGTATTACATTAAAGCCCACGACACGTGTTTAAGTAAAATCATAAATGAGCCTCTAAAGTTAAAAAAAAATGATCGTGTCATAAAAATACGTTCAGTTCAAAAATAATAACAGATGGTTGTATTCTACGCCCATACCTGAAGGTATCAGAATAATTTGTGATAGTTACACAGAAGACATAATAATAAATGAAACAAAAATACTTTGGATTGCACCTGGATATACTGCAGTAACAAATGACACCGTATTGAACTCTCACGTGGAAATAGTATATGGTAATAACAAGGCATTCATTCCATTGATACCTTATAATTTTAGTGATCACTTTCAAATATTGAAGAATCCATATTTCTTTTAATCGGAGTCTCATTAAAATTCATACCATCGAAACACCTGATATGAAATTAGGCGATTTAACCAGATATGGCACCAAATGAAACGATGTCAGTAAAGAAATTGTGTTGATTGGAAAACATATGAAAAGGCGATGGGCTGGATCACGTATATTTTGTATGGGTTGGGGACATTAGTAACCAAAGAGCAAAAATCCCCTCCCGGGGAAAAAACCTGGACAAGTGCATTGGTGGTCCCTCGTTTCCCTATAATATCACAAACAATCCAAAAGCCCACAAATTTTTTTTTTTTATGTTTACTAATTTTATTCATATCCCGGAGGGAAACCAATCATATAGATCACGAAATATCCGGCCAAAAAACCAGACTTCACAATAAATGTTACTTTGAATTTATTTCCACAGAACAAAACAGGAATCAAAACATTCAAAAATCAGCGTTATCAAGATGAGAAAAATACCACTTATAATTGGTGTGTAAGAAGTATCAATAGTCTAGAAAAAAAATGAAAAAGGGTCACCATCTAAGTTACGTGCAGCAGTAAAATTTATGATATCAGTACTAGGACAAGTATTTATTTGGTGATTGAGAAGATATCAACATGGACGCACCGGCAACGTAGAGTATGCAGTTGGTGCATTGCTTCTGGGATCTCCTAAGTCGAGTAGTTATTTTTGTTTTGGCTATGGCGCGACCAATGTTGCCAAATAGTATTTACTTATATGACCTAATGAAACAACATTGCCTGCGCCGTGGCTAAAACAATGAAAAACATTCAGAAACCAGTCGAAAACTCGGCACACAAACGCAGGAACAGGAAGTTTCGCATAAGATCCCGTGTTTTTGCAATGTTAAAAAAAAGACTTTAATTTATGTCCGTACATGATAGCACAGTTTTGTTTGATTGGTAATAATTTGATGAACGTTCACCACCGTACGTTGATCGTATACGCACAGAGTAATTGTTCGGCCCATAACTTTTTATTAAAATTCCTCATTCAAGTAAAAATCAAATAAAAAGTTATGGGCCGAACAATTACTCTGTGCGTATACGATCAACGTACGGTGGTGAACGTTCATCAAATTATTACCAATCAAACAAAACTGTGCTATCATGTACGGACATAAATTAAAGTCTTTTTTTTAACATTGCAAAAACACGGGATCTTATGCGAAACTTCCTGTTCCTGCGTTTGTGTGCCGAGTTTTCGACTGGTTTCTGAATGTTTTTCATTGTTTTAGCCACGGCGCAGGCAATGTTGTTTCATTAGGTCATATAAGTAAATACTATTTGGCAACATTGGTCGCGCCATAGCCAAAACAAAAATAACTACTCGACTTAGGAGATCCCAGAAGCAATGCACCAACTGCATACTCTACGTTGCCGGTGCGTCCATGTTGATATCTTCTCAATCACCAAATAAATACTTGTCCTAGTACTGATATCATAAATTTTACTGCTGCACGTAACTTAGATGGTGACCCTTTTTCATTTTTTTTCTAGACTATTGATACTTCTTACACACCAATTATAAGTGGTATTTTTCTCATCTTGATAACGCTGATTTTTGAATGTTTTGATTCCTGTTTTGTTCTGTGGAAATAAATTCAAAGTAACATTTATTGTGAAGTCTGGTTTTTTGGCCGGATATTTCGTGATCTATATGATTGGTTTCCCTCCGGGATATGAATAAAATTAGTAAACATAAAAAAAAAAAATTTGTGGGCTTTTGGATTGTTTGTGATATTATAGGGAAACGAGGGACCACCAATGCACTTGTCCAGGTTTTTTCCCCGGGAGGGGATTTTTGCTCTTTGGTTACTAATGTCCCCAACCCATACAAAATATACGTGATCCAGCCCATCGCCTTTTCATATGTTTTCCAATCAACACAATTTCTTTACTGACATCGTTTCATTTGGTGCCATATCTGGTTAAATCGCCTAATTTCATATCAGGTGTTTCGATGGTATGAATTTTAATGAGACTCCGATTAAAAGAAATATGGATTCTTCAATATTTGAAAGTGATCACTAAAATTATAAGGTATCAATGGAATGAATGCCTTGTTATTACCATATACTATTTCCACGTGAGAGTTCAATACGGTGTCATTTGTTACTGCAGTATATCCAGGTGCAATCCAAAGTATTTTTGTTTCATTTATTATTATGTCTTCTGTGTAACTATCACAAATTATTCTGATACCTTCAGGTATGGGCGTAGAATACAACCATCTGTTATTATTTTTGAACTGAACGTATTTTTATGACACGATCATTTTTTTTTAACTTTAGAGGCTCATTTATGATTTTACTTAAACACGTGTCGTGGGCTTTAATGTAATACTTTGCAGGGTTGTTACGCATATGGAAAACAGGGAAAACCTGGAAAACTCAGGGAATTTCTTATCCCTTGGAATTATCAGAGAAGTCCGGAAATGTTGAAAATTCTCTGGAATTTTTCCAGAATTGACTTTTCACAATAATCGCAAGAAATAAAACCACCGTCTCCACAACCGTGAACAAAAGTTGTGATATTTTTATTAACCATCCGCTTCGAAATTGAGGTATATTCTATAACTGCGCATATTACTGAAACGTGCACATGTGTAACTGAAAAATAATGTTTGTCAACTATTTACATAATAATGGGAAATCTTCTACTAGAAGTAAACAAATACGTTTTCAAGTTGCGTCAGTAACGCAATGAATCATTTTTTTCGGCTTCCTGTTTCACATATTTTCGAATGTGTAAATGAGGAAAACATTTATTTCCTTACTTATTGTGGACACTTGTTTACATTTATTCTTAATTTGTTTGAGTTGACGTAAAATATTTAGAGGAAAATCTTTTTAAATTGTTCCACCATGTATGGATATATATATATATATATATATATATATGTATTAGGGTGATGCAAATAAAATCGATATTTTTTTTTCGTGAGCCTAAGAGAGATAAGAGAGACGTGAGACAAGAGTATTTGATGAAAAAGGAATCTTCTCAAAATTTGGGACCTTGAAAAAAAATTGAAGGTCGCTCAAGTGACTTCGATATTTTTTTCCAATTCCGACTAAAAATCATTATATGAAACTGTCGGTTTTTTGATGTTGCAACCAAAGATGTTTGTACTTGATGAAAAAGTAATTCTCCCAAAATTTGGACCTCCAAAAGAATTTTTTATGTTTTCGCCGCAAGGATTTATAGATATTTGTTTATAGTTTCGACTGAAAATCATGACATAGAAATGTTGACCTCTCTCAGTGTTGCAAGAAGAGATGTTAGTATTTAATGAAAATGTAATTCTCCCAAAATTTGGGCCTTGTAAGAAAAATTTTCACCGATTGCTAAAGTGGTTCGAAAATAGAAAAAAAATATCGAAAAGTCTCTTGCGCGACCTCTAAATATTTTTTTTTGGGTTCCAAATTTTGGGAAAATCACTTTTTATTGCCAATTCTAACATCTCTCTTGGGCCCACGAAAAAAAAAAATATCGATTTTATTTGCATCACGCTAATATATAAATACATGATTCAAGTTATTTTTTTCGAATCAAACTTTAGTTCTAGTCTTCCGCTCTTGAAAATAAACATTTAATGAAAATAAAGTGTTTTATATTTGACCGTATTCTATCTGGAATATCTGTAAAACCTGTCTGGAAAATGTGGAAAAGTCAGGGAATTTCGGAGTCAACAATGCGTAACAACCCAGCTCTGGACTGATACTTTTGCAAAGGTATCGAGACTGAATGAATTTTACAGGTATCTAAAAAATGTTCATCGCTCGGAGTGTATAGAATTCTGTCATCATTGGTAATAATATAATCGTGTGGATTGGATATGTAATCAATTACGTTGTTGTCGATCAATTTTGGAGCTGGTATCGCTCTATATGCTTTATAGTTTTCAGTTTCAAGAATTAGAATCTTGATAACGCACACAAAACGGTATCATATGATACTAATAGCTACATTACTTATTTCTAAATATTCGAAGTAATTACTATCGTAAACAGGGATAGGCAATTGATTGTTCCCCTTTTCATCCCTTATTAATTTGATAGCGCTCATCAATAGTTCAGGCGATACGAACTGTAGGTTTATTTGGCCAGTTTTGGCTAAAGTTACTGATTCGATTAATATTTTAACGTTTCTATCCAATTCTATTGATGCCAATTCGATTTTCAAACACATTTCAGTGATCATCGAATTTCTTTCTACCATTGCCTCCTTTTGGGCCAATTGATTCAAAGTTCCATTCAAATTTTGAAAATTAGAGTTTATTTTTTTAAATGATTCATGATATTCCCGGAAAAAGCCTTCAGTTCTTTGGAGAAACAACTGTATTATATGAGTTTGATTCTTAAACAGTTCGCCAATTCTTTTATTATCTTTATGGATTGCATCTAGTTCCGAAATATATTATACAGCGTCGTCTTCGCTCATTGTTCCAAATAATATTTTACTTATTTTTCCGACGAAATCAAATAATCCCCGCTTATCTCTGCGGAGGGTTGGCACCCCTACTGTTGAGAATAACTTGTACTTATCCTTGCTGATGATTTCAAGCTGTTTGATCAACCTTTGGATCAACCTTTTCTCCGTACAGTTTTCGAAACATAGTTTCTCCAAAGTAATCAATCCTTTCCCTATTTCACCTTCCTCCCATATTAATTCGTCCAAATTACAGTATGAAATGATATTGTAGATCTTAAGGCCCGATAAGGTGAAGTGCTTAGAGCACTTCACCTTATCGGATTGCGTTTCCTATCACGGTATAAACACGCAAAAAAGGTTATCCTAACAAACATTGTGGTCAGTACAGATTCTAGTGGTACTAGCCGGTGCTTTGTCAGTCGCGATGGCAGCTCCGCATAGAAGTTACGGAGGTGGTCAATACGAAGAGTCCAGATCAGATGGACATCTTCAACCCAATTATCCGAGTCAGGGACAGCTTGGACACGTTGACACATCAGGTCAATCCGGTGAATTGTACCAAGAAACGCCCGGACAGGGACATTTGGGAGTTGTCAGTCAGAGTCATCACCAGGGACATTTATTGGGAGAAAATGGACATGGACAATTGCACGTTCGCGGTCAGAGTCAGAACGAGGGACATTTATTGGGAGAAAATGGGCACGGTCAACCAGGTTTCCACACCCGCAGCCCGGTCAGGAAGTTGGTCAAGGTCAACATGGCGGACAATACACCGAACATAGCCACGGTGGTGGTTACCAACAACACGGCTACTAAAATACCATACATTCCATGTGTCCGACGAACTAATTTGCCCCGTAAAATGTACTGTCTCTTTTTATTCGACATTAACACACGCGTCTATCTTTCGATCGTAATGACAAATGAATGAACTGCTGTGGATATAAATGTTTGTAAACTTTTTGAAATACATAAAACTTCCGAAATTGGAAAGAAATAATCGTGCATGTCTTTTCAATCGACATTAGAAATACGACGTAATGGGAGATAATATAAGACCTACGTGCTATGAATCAGGCAAATATATCGCGCATTATCCGTTATTTATGCTTCTTACTATATTTACTATATGATGAATTTTCCTGTTGCCATACGGGACACAACATCATGAACACGTTGGATTTTCTTTATATTTTTATCGTTTTTTTTTTTGATCGATTTTGTCAGCCAGCAAAACTTTTGAAAAAGAAACGAAAAAATAAAATTCTATTGCGCTTAGAACAGAAAATTAAAATTTTCTTCTGTCTTGATATTTTATTACAAACCTATAGTTTTCAAGTTACGGCATCAATTTATCAGAATTGTGACCGAAAGTAGTTAACGGGACAGACCTAGTTGGAACGTCAAAAAAAAGGCCTTTTTTCCGATTTTTTTTTGGTCAAACGATAAAATAATTCACAACAAAAGTTCTTCCGTTTAAAAGATACATATGTAATGTATATGTTGCAATTTTTTCAACGCAATACATATCGAAATAAGCTGGTGACCGTCAATTGCCGAGGACGCTGCAAAAAAAAACACGGTTTGCGGTGATCAAGCTCACGCTGCAACGGCTCATCTGAAACAAAAAAAACGGAGGGGATTTTTAGTTAATGATATAATGCTCCGGTTGAACGAAGGGTTTTGAAAAATTTCCATTTTTCACAAAATGGCGGCCGTTAAAAGTCAAAAGTGTTTTTTTGACCAAAATATCAGTTCCATTTTTTGCTATTAAAAATAAAAATAATTATCCAAAAAAAAAATCCTTCGTTCATATGGAGGACTACCATGTATAGAAGAAGTGATATAAATTTTAACCCGATCGGTAAAGCCGTTCTCGAGCTACAGTGATCACCGACTTCAAAAACATGGTTTCGAGAAAAACGCACTTAAAGTTTTGAGTACGGTTTGCATGGCTCAGACACGACGTGCTACAAAGTCTTGTATTTCGGCGAATAATGGTCCGATTTACATTTACCTGGGCGGAAAATGTTCGTAAGAGATTCTACTTTTTGAAAATGAAATAAAAAAAAAATCGATTTTTCGAAAATTCTAACTAGGTCTGTCCCGTTAAACTTTTTTTTTTGATTCCGCACACATTCCAGTGAACTGAACAAAAACGGACGCAACTTTTTACCATCTTGAGATTTTTTTTTAAACCTGATAGTTCTCGTGTTTCGCGGCATTTTCTAAATTCTGTCTTTTCTCACCAAAACAAGAATGACAATGCAAAAAAAACGCATAAAATTTTTTAAAGAACAAAATTGAAGCTTTATGATTTCGATTGAAGATAATCATTGAAAAAATTCCTTCCAAAACGCAGTCCAGCTGTAGAGATTAAAAAAAACGAAAAGTAGTTATGTTCAAAAAAACGTACCTAATATAAAAAAAATTGTAGAAACTTTTACAAAAAAGCAAAATGAAGCTGAATTCCTTTATTTTGACATTCCGTTTATTAAATTTAATTATTATTGCTGGCAAACTCAAAATTTGCATCAAATTATAGCGAAAATCAGGTATATTGTATCAAGAAAATTTTAGTGAAAAAAATACAAAAAAAATCGCGATAAAAAATTTTGTAAAAATTCTGTAAAAAAGGTGTAATAGAACACGTTATTTTTCAACTCATTAGGTAGCCAATATTTGTAAGCGAGTTTAAAATGAAACACGTAGTATTCAATTATTTTGTTTTGATCTGTGCCACCTGACTAAACAAGATTTACTATTTTTTTTATCTATATTAACGATTTCTTTTCGAATGAGTGAACTCGACTATATAAAAGCGGCAAGTTTTGAACAAATATTCAAACACCGTTTGCAAAGCCTGCCATAGATTGACAGTTCGATTCTTGTGCATAGTTCGTATCATCGATGGAGGGACTTCAATCTTTTGCCATTTGGCTCTTTCTTTTCGGGATCGTAGGGAGTCTGTCCCAACCGCAGGATGATGTGGTCAGTACGATCAGTGGTGATCCAAAACTGTCGAAAGAAATAAATCCCGAGGTGGTGGTTAAAAAACTCGAGCTCCTTCAACAGGTGCGTCTTTGTATGACAAATAAGTCGTCGTTTTATTTCAAATATTGAGTTATTTACCGTAAATATCCAAATAGCAATTTTCAAAAAGTTATGTAGAGCACCCCTAATGTTCACCCGAAAGGGGTCAATCAACTCTTTTATGCATAAATTTTTCCTTACGTATAATTTATTTGAAATTTTGCACATATGCGTTTTTGGGATTGCTGATTGCCGATGTGTACTGCAAATTTTTAAATTCAAAATGGCTTACTCAAAAATATAATTGGATTATGGTATCTTTTTTTTTAAATAAAAACAACAAGGTCGAAAATTTTCAAGAATTTCTGAGAAATCCTTCGGAGTGTATTGAGTTTGTACAAAAATTGTCATTTCGATTTTTTCAATAGATCAGTAGAAAATACATTTTTTCATGAAAAAGTAGGAGTTTCGATTTACTTGTTATGGTATATTTGTTAACAAATAACTGTTCCTATGTTTTGCACTAATGAATGTTTCACGGCCAATTTTGAAACAAAAACCCGGTTTTTTGTTTTTGATAAAATATCTTAATAAGCACGAAATTACAAAAAAAAGGGTGGGTCACTGAGCGTCCCAATGTAACGCAAAAAGTCAACAATTTTCGAGGAGATAATTTTCAGACGTCTGATAACTTTCAGATGCCTTTTGGGGGGACACTAGAGATTGAAGTAAATTTTTGAAAATTGCTGCTTTGGGAGTTTTCAAGATGCTTGGTGAGGTGGTAGGTGAGGTGATTTATAAAAAAGCGTCCATCTTTTTGAACAGATCGATGACCATAAACCTAGAGAAACGTGGAAGTCACGTGTCGTTAGATACGTTGCACCTGAGAATTGTAATTGTGCTCCCAACGCCATGCAAATGCAATATGCCAGAGAACAAGCGCGAATACAGCGATTACAACAAGAAAGAGAGGCAAGAGCAAGGCTCCAAGAACAAGAGAGAGCCAGGCAAAGCGAAGAACGCGCCCAAAGAATGAGGAATAACCAACAAAATCGCAATAATCAATAATTAATCGTGCTTATAAGCAAAATTTTCGAAAAAGTAATATACTTTTTTTGACAAACGGTTTATCGAATTTTCTTTACACTTTACCTCTGATTTGTACCTCTGATTGGTCAAAATCTCTTATGCTACATGCTCTACTATGCAAAAGCGTGTGTGACGTGTGACCAGCTTTAAGCTAATCACACACGCTTTCGCATAGCGTAGCATAACGCAGCATAAGAGATTTCGACCAATCGGGTAACTCCAAACGCATATATATTATATAGTACACATGTACGCTACCCGTTTGGTCGAAATCTCTTGTGCTACGTTATGCTACGCTATGCGAAAGTGGGTGTGATTGGCCTTAACACACGGTTTTACATAGCATAGCATAACGTAGAAGTATGGCCGGGTGTTCCACCTTCAGGTAAATTTTACCTGGTGGTTGTAGCATTGGATAGCAGACCTTTAACTATTAGATAAAATTTACCGGGAGGTGGAAAAACTGTGCCTTAGAGATTTCGATCAATCGGGTAACTCCAGACGCATATATATATAGTACATATGTGCGCTATCTGATTGGATAAAATCTCTTATGCTACGTTATGCTCTACTATGCAAAAGCGTGTGTGATGAGCTTAAATCTGATCATACACGGTTTTGCATAGCATAGCATAACATATCATAGGCGATTTCGACCAATCGGGTAACTCCAGACGCATATATATGTATAGGCTGTATTTAAAAACCTGCTGCCAGCGCTGTTACACCCAAAGCACGTACTTGCAGTACTGGGCGCTTTCCAATTAGAGCACAGACGAGCACAGTGCGGCACTGTGCTCAGTTCTGAGTTTTGAGTGTTCCAATTACGGCACTGTGCGGCACGCTCGGGCACAGCAAATTGTTGTATCCAAGCGTGCTGTGCGCCGTTTTTAAATGCTGTGAGTGCCGGTTCGGTATACTTAGCAGATGAATTTGATAATTCTCTTCTTTTATTGTTGCTATGGTTTGCAAATCGTTTTCGCAAGTTTTCAAAACTATTACGATAGTTTTCGAAAAAATAGTTTACTAGTAATTAATAAAAATTTATTGGTATATAGTTAGCAGAACTTAATTTTAAATATCGTTTTTTATTGTTGCTATGGTTTGCAAATCGTTTTCGCAAGTTTCCGAAACTATTATGATAGCTTTCGAAAAAATAGCTTACTAATAATTAATAAAAATGTATTGGTATATAGTTAACAGGACTTAATTTCAAATATCGTTTTTTATTGTTGCTATGGTTTGCAAATCGTTTTCGCAAGCTATCGAAGCTATTATAATAGTTTTCGAAATAATAGTTTACTAATAATTAATAAAAATTTATTGGTGTATAGTTAACAAAACTGCATTTCAAATATCGTTTTTTTTTTTAACAATCAGAAATGATTTGGAAAACGCCTAAGTAATGTCAGAATAGTTTACGAAGTGATTGTTTTATCGCAATGATTGAATTACTATCAATCTATCATACTGTGGTCAAAGAGCTTCGCATGCCTAGGGATTTTCCTTCGGATTTACTAGGGTATACCACCTCAACTCTCATTGGAGACGTCGTATTGTGTTCATCAAAATTTACGCAAAATAACGCGGATAAGTGAAAAACGTACGGTGGAACGGTGTCACGACGGAATGTTCTTTAACACAATATCCGCAGCCAAAATATCCACGGTTAAAATATCCACGATCAAAATATCCGCCAAAAAAAAGATATTCTTATTTAAAAAATTGCAACCCATTTTGAATTACTATTTCCTACACCTACTATTACCACATGTTCTATTACTAATCCCACATGTCCAACGATTCAAAAAACAACCCCGAGATGACCCAAACCCACGCTACTGTTCCCACATGTCTAACGATTAAAAAAACAACCCTGAGATGACCCAAATCCACCCTACTATTTCCACATGTCCAACGATTCAAAAACAACCCCGAGATGTCCCAAACCCACCCCACTAGTTCCACATGTCCAACGATTCAAAAAAACAACCCCGAGATGACCCAACCCACCCTTCGTGCATTAAGATTACCATGGTGTTCAGTCACCGTGCCGCGAACTGTCTATCAGGGTAGTAGGTAGGTAGGAATAGTAGTTCAAATTGGGTTGCAATTTTTTAAATCGGAATATTTTTTTTGGCTGATATTTTGACCGCGGATATTCTGTCAAAGAACATTCCGTCGTGACACCGTTCCACAGTACGTTTTTCACATATCCACTTTATTTTGCGTAAATTTAGATTAACACATTACGACGTCTCCGCACAAAATTTTGTTATTTTGATATAGCTCCGAATAATTGATAGGTTATGACCACAGCACACTCCCCCACGCGATCAGCGATATCCAATAAGAGTTGAGGTATACCCTAGCAAATCCGAAGGAAAATTCCTAGGCATGCGAAGCTCTTTGACCACAGTATGGTAGATTGATAGTAATTCAATCATTATATACGAAAAAAAATCACTTCGTAAACTATTCTAACATTACTTAGGCGTTTTCAAAATCATTTCTGATTGTTAAAAAAAAAACGATATTTGAAATGCAGTTTTGCTAACTATACACCAATAAATTTTCATTAATTATTATTAAAACTATTATTTCGAAAACTATCATAATAGCTTCAATAGCTTGCGAAAACGATTTCCAAACCATAGCAACAATAAAAAACGATATTTGAAATTAAGTTCTGTTAACTATGCACCAATAAATTTTTATTAATTATTAGTAAACTATTATTTCGAAAACTATCATAATAGCTTCGATAGCTTGCGAAAGCGATTTCCAAACCATAGCAACAATAAAAAACGATATTTGAAATCAAGTTCTGCTAACTATATACCAATAAATTTTTATTTATTATAAACTATTTCTTCGAAAACTATGATAATAGTTTCGAATACTTGCAAAAATGATTTGCAAGCCATAGCAACAATGAAAAACGATATTTGAAATTAAGTTCTGCTAATTGTATACCAATAAATTTTTATTAATTATAAGTAAACTATTTTTTCGAAAACTATCATAATAGTTTCGAAAACTTGCGAAAACGATTTGCAAACCATAGCAACAATAAAAAAAGAGAATTATCAAATTCATCTGCTAACGAGGGGGCATCGCGGGAGGTGCATCGAGTTACGGGCTCCCACTTCGCGTGCTTATAGTGTGGGTGGGTACCAACCAAAACCCAAAATTGTAGGTGCCAACTCAGCTTCGTTTTCGAGAAATCGCCGGTCAAAGTTGGGAGCCCTGATATGTACCATAAAGTTTACGCCGTATCACAAGTAGGTGAGTAGCCCAGTGCCAAGCGAGGTAGCCTTCCGCCCCGGTGGGTACGGGTTCAAATCCCGTTCCAGATACTTTTTTTAAATTTATTTTTTTTTAATTTTTTTTTTCAAATTATCATTGAAATTTATAATTCATGAATAAAAAATTACAAAAAATTTGAAAAAATAATTTACGCGCTTTTATTGATCAAAACTGACAAATTCAATGTCAAATTTTTTTCTTTCTGTTCTCTTGCAATTTTTTAAAATAAATTAGCCGTAATTGAATTAAAAATTTTTTTTTTCATCATTTGATATTTTTTTTTTATTTTTCGATATCTCTTTCGATGAGGCAGGGCATATTTTAAAAGATTACCAAGGAATATAGAAATTAAAAATCTGTTTTATTAATTAAAAATTTCTTCAATCAATGTCTTTTGAATATTCTCGAGTACACTCTGATGGGTTATAATCATTATAAAAACAACCAAACCATTTATATTGTCGACACCACGAACATTGTATAAACGCCACCTCGTTTTCGTCGCAATCGCAGTTGTGTTTCCTCAATTTGTGAGTTTTGCTCAATAAAAGTGCGTAAATGATTTTTTCAAACTTTTTGTAATTTTTTATTCATGAATTATAAATTTCAATAATAATTTGAAAAAAAAAATAAAAAAAAAAGAAAAAAATGAAAAAAAAGAAATAAATAAAAAAAAGCGTTTTGGACGGGATTTGAACCCAGGCCGTCGAGGCGGGAGTCTGGCTCGCTCGCTACTGATCTACTCGTCTGGTCGTGGTTGAGTATAAACTTTATTGTAGGTAAGGGGGCTCCCAACTTTGACCGGCGATTTCACCTCCATAAAGTTAGCCGGACAACTTGAACTTTTCGAATTTTTTATTAATCATATCTTTCGGTGTTCATTCAGTGGTTATCAGTACCGCAATTAAAATGTTTAGTAGTCACAAGTTATCTTGTAATTAAATAAATAAAAATTGGCATAAAGTTAGCCGAACATTTTTTATTTTTCGTGCAATCGATTAGACAAAATGCTAAATCGATGTAGAATCGTTCGGTGGTCACAAATGTTTAAATTGTAACGTTGAGTAGTCAATAGATTATCTAATAACTTAAAAAAACTATTTGCGACCAGTCGGTGGGGTTTAGCCGGACAAATAGGTTATTACCTAACCATTTGTGTTCTAATAACTCTGGATCAAAAGAAAATCGTTTGGTGGTGATTAGTAGTGCAATTAAATCGTTGAGTAGAAATTAGTTTAATTATAATGACCAAAAAACCATTTACGCCAGCGTGCATCGTAATAGAGAGGCTCTAATTGGTCAATAGCAAGACTCGACGGCAAAATGAGCAGGAAAACTTGGATTTCTGGTTTATTTTTAAATCAATTTAGTATAATTAAATGGTAATATGAAAAAATCGTCGTGTATTCATTGCTATCCTATTCGATGTGTTTGTAGTTAATTGTTAACATATTTAGGAACAGTTTAGGAAGTGTACTTTATGAAGGTAGTTGCAAAAGGCTCGTCAACGATCACATAGGCGCGCGTTTCGGTCCTGTATAGTTAGCAGATGAATTTCATAATATTCATTTTTTATTGTTGCTATATCTTGGGAATTATTTATACCATTTATTGACACTAATATCATCATTTTCGAAACAATAGTTTATTGATAATAAATAAAAATATATTGGGCGTATAGTTAGCAGAACGTAATGCAAAGTTCTTTTTTTCACAATCAACTAGAAATCATTTGGGAAACACATTAGTATTGCTAGAATAATTTGCGAAGTAATTATTTTATCACGATAATGCGAAACCTAAGTCAATTAATTATTTCAAGAGAAATCCGCTTTCCTAGGGATTTTCTGGTATACCCCGTCTTTCATCTCTCATTGGATATCGTTGCTGAGTGCGTGTATAAGTGTGCGTGCTGTGGCTATAACCCGTCAATTAATTGAAGTTATATCAACCATATCAACAATGAACAATAGGTTTGTTCGTGCTAGCTGCACTTTCTACACTTTTGTAATATATAGTAATATAAATTCCAAAAAAGAGTGTAGAAAGTGCAGAAAGTGCAGCTAGCACGAACAAACCTAATATCAATTTGGTGCGAAAACGTCGTCATGTGTTATTCAACCTCTTGAAAAATAAATATGGATCAGTGGAAAACGTACAGTGGAAACGTATACGGGTAACGTAAAAGTCGATAACGAAATAGAACTCGTAATATTTAATCTGATCGACGAAGCTGCTTTCCTTCAACCTTACCTAATCATTATTTATCATTAATTATAATTAATTATATTTAATATATATATATTAGGGTGGTTCAAAAAAAATCGATATTTTTTTTTTTCGCGGGCCTCAACGGAAATTGTTAGTACATTATGAAAAACTAATTTTTGCAAAATTTAAGTGGTCTAAAAAATTTTTTAGATAGTGCTCAAGCGACTTTTTGGTATTTTAAAATATTTTTTGTTGATAATCTCGGCATGAAAATTCTTTTGTTTATTCTCATAGCAGGAAGTGTCAGTGCTTGATGAAAGTGTTATTCGTTCAAAATTTGGACGCTCTGAAAAAATTTTAACAGCTGCCACAAATAATTTTTTCACATTTTTTTTCAATTTTCGGCTAAAAATCACGAAACAATCGAATCTTTCACTACATTAGTTAATTTTTTATTTTATTTTCTATCATAATAAGAGGTATAAATATTTGATGAAAACATAATTTTCTTCAAGCATTAATGTTTCAAAAAGTTTTTTCAATTAGCTCATTCGATTGCTTTCCATTTTCTTGTGTATTCAATTAAAAATCATGATAAATAATAACAGAATGATTTCGAGCTATGCGTTAAAAAATATGTATTCTAGTATGTGGCATAAAAGAATTGAAAAACTTAATTCAGCATCCCACTAAACGGCTTTACATGAATTGCTATTTGCAGAACGCTGTTAAAAAAAATATACCCCAATGCCAGAAACTCTATAATCATTTCTTGGATGAAATTCCTGGTAGAATAGAGAAAAAAAACAACGTCATAATATATTCTTTTATGAATTACAAAACATTAATTTTGCTGAAATACGACGTACGATTCTTCTTACCATCCTATTTTGAAGATTTGAGCCACTTATTATAAGCCAGCAAACCTGGACAACGTTTCGCAAACAAGCTCACATTTTTTATTTCAGTACATTCTATACAATTAAAAATCTTTTCTTCCGTCCATTATATATTTATTATATTATGTTGAGTGCAAAAAAAATTCGATGTCAAAATATTGTTACAGTAACGTCCAAACAGAAACCAATTCGCAATTCGCTTTTTTTCATCACTAATTTCTTCGTTAACTTCTGCTTATATTTTCTCTGCTTCTAGGCTTAATCCTTCAAAGACACATGAGATAGATTCACCCCAACCTATTCGATGATTAATTAAAAAACCTTCCGTCTTTGTATCAGAGCTTCATAAATATTATTCGTTGAGATGTAAAATAATGCATTCAACGTTTTGTCAAAGAGCTTTTCATTCAACGATTGAGTTTCGATTCGTCACCTGGTATTTACATTCCTGACCGTCTAACAAGTGTGAAAAAAATGCGTGTGCTGTTTTGAAGTAAACAAGGTCATACGAACGCGTGCGATACAAACCGCGGTGCTGTTGAAGCTACAGCGTCATTGTTTGTTCCACTGTCCGTGAGTTTTCTTTTCGCGATTCAATGAATTGTTTCCAGTAGTTGTTGTAGTGAGGCACATGTCGATAAACGAAAAAAATATAACGTGAAAAATGACTGCGCATTTTGACGATAGTAAGAATCGTCAAATTTATTTAGTCAGGACGGAAATCGAAGAATTTGTGAAACGAAAATTACCCACAAATAGGGAAGCTTTGGATCTATTTTTTATTACCAACAAACTCTTAAATTTTCTATCCGAGAGAGTGCACAAAAAGTTATCGGGGATATAAACAATATTTGGTGCGAAACCGGAATAGAAACGTTTCGACCTTGCGTCAATATTTAAAAAATCACAAAATTGCGCTTGGAGTGGACGGCATTTAAAAAAAATCATTTACGGGAAAATCCAACTGAAACGTTGAATGAAAATGTCTTTTAAAAACAGTTGGATGCATTATTTGACATTGCAAAAAAAAAATATTCACAACAGTCTCACATAAAGACAAAAAGAATTTTTGATTGATCAACGAACAAATCGAAGAGAATCTATATCATGGATTACTAAAGAATCAAACTTGGAAACGGAGGAAATTTCAGCAAAAGTTAACAATGAAATTGGTAATAAAAATAAGTCAAATTAATTGGTTAAGAGCAACTATTTTTCAACTGCATCTTCGAAGTAAGCACGTAAGTTTGTAGATACTCGTATGCTGTTATCTGGAATACGTGTTTTCAAACACATCTTTTGAAATTGTTCTATTTATTATTATCTTTCGATATGCTTTTTAGCTAGAAGTACAAGAAAATAAGAATCCGCTTAAATTAGCTTAAAAAATGTTTTGAAGTAAAAAGTTTTGAGAAAATAGTCTCATCAAATATTTACGACTCTCGTTTTAATAAGAAACCAAAAATTGATTTTTGTAGTTAAAAATTTGATTATCTCGTCATTTTTATCGAAAAAATGAAAAAAAATGCAGAAAAATTACTTGAGGCAGCTGTTTAAATTTTTTAAGAGTGATCAAATTTTGCACAAATCACGTTTTCATCAAGCACTAACACTTTCCGCTATGAGAGCAGAATAAAAAAAATTTCATGTCGTGATTTTCAACAAAAAATAGAAAAAAATATGGAAAAGTCGCTTGAGCACTATCTAAAAATTTTTTTAGACCATTCAAATTTTACAAAAATTAGTTTTTCATAATGTACTAACAATTTCCGTTGAGGCCCGCGAAAAAAAAATATCGATTTTTTTTGAACCACCCTAATATATATATATATATATATATATATATATATATATATTGTGACGTGGTAATTTTGCCCACGTCACTAAACGATTAAGTTTTGGCACGGCACGGGAAAGGAGCGTTCTTCGGCATCGAAGAATCTCTCTCGAGCAAATCCAGAAGGGCCAAATGCGAGCGTATTTACCGAATATTAATTTTATTTTGATTTAATTTTATTATTGCACGAGCGAGCGGCGGTTATCCACGATAATTTCGAGTCAAGGAAGGCTTAGGCGATTCAGAGAGGGGATATCGAAACGTCATCGAGTCGGAGAGCAGAGGGAAATTCAAATTTCGAGTTTCGCTGTTGAAGGTCGTCACGCGTGGGTCGCTAACTCCATGCCCTCACCCTCAGCTGTCTAACCTCAGGATGCGTCCATCAGCATCTAGAGATCGCCATATTCTCGTTGGAATAAGCCGAAGGCACAATTTCATCGTGTCGAAACATCGAAAATACCGCTCAACCAAACATCGAAATTACCGCTCAGCATAATGTCAAACGTATCAGCTCAGCATATCGTCGGAATTCAAAATAATACGTTGAGGTCAGGTCGGCGAGAAAAGGTTCTTGAAAACTCTCGAATATTCTAGAACAAACGGTTGCGATTCTCGCGAGTAGGCTAAGGGTGGGGGGTTAGGACCCTGGTCCGCGTACTTGCTCTCGCGATAATGATCGAGGACTCGAGTTTTGGGCAGCAATGACGGAGGACGTCTTTTCTCGGGCCGTTGCCGTTCCTGATCAAGAATTCGACGCCGCCAGAATATCGATGGAGAGATTCGTGGTCTTTTCCGGATCTCGTCCTACGGAAACTGTAGTGGTGAGCCGTCGTTTCGCTCTTATTGGGTTTTTATCGTTTATCGTATCGTATTTACTCGCGAGTAACTTTTTGGAGAATTTTGTGATTAACGAGCGATATTGTTTCGGGGCACGCACGCGTTTGGAAAATTCTGGTTACGCCTTGTCTCGCGATTTTTATCTCTCGCGATTTGTCGTTGTCGTTTAATGAATTTGAATTGCCGAGAGGAATTCTATTATAATTTTGTCCAATCTCGAGATCCATAGTTTTAGTAATTTTTGTTATATAATTGTCGGTATCGATCGGGTCACATATCTTTAAAGTGCGTTAATGGCGAAATCCTTAGCGTTACGAAATTGTGTCTCGTGGGCGATCGAGCCGAATATTTTATAAAAACTGTTTTGTTGACGGTTAACGAAAAATTAATTGTGAGGATTGATTGATTATCGAAACTTCAGTAAAATTGAATGTAAATTTTATTATTATTTTCCGGAAAAATATTTTCATCCTTGTTCTTTGCTATTTAATAAATTTCAATTGTAATTCCGGATTTTCGTGTCTCGTGTGTGATTATTTTCTTAACTTGCCTAGACACGCCCCTCTACCAACTTGGTTAAACACTACAGCTACGACCGGGAAAACCTTTATTCGTTCTCGATAATTTCAAATAAAATTTGTCTAAGGTCATCTTAGGCTGGCGTCCAAGGAATTGTCGAGATCGGAATATTTTGTGCGACCGTTGGAAAAAGTCGTCACAATATATATATATATATATATATGTAAGAGAATCGAGTAATTTGATAACTGTAAAAATAGTAGGATGGGTTTGGGTCATCTTGCGGTTGTTTTTTCAATAGTTCGACATGTGGAAATAGTATTTTTACATGTCGACATGTGAAAATAGTAGGGTGGGTTCGGGTCATCTTTGGGTTGTTGTTTGAATAGTTGGACATGTGAAAATAGTAGGGTGGGTTTGAGTCAGTGCATTACCGATATAAATTTTTTCAAAATATACAACTTAGTTCTTCAATACCTCGGCATGCTTATTAAAATATTCGCTATCGATCAACGATTCATATTCGGCAACATCATCAATCTCAAATTCAATACAATTAATTAAGACTCAAGGCGAATTGATACTAAATTATCATTACGATTATCTACATACAATAGTCTATGTATATCAGGAATCACCCCCACTCTGGTGTAACTGCGAACCGTTATCCATTCTGCCATGTACAACACTCACAGCATACACACACAATATTAAGCATCAATAAATTCATGCCTGGCTGTGATATACTGTCGACGTGATATTTTGTCGCAGTGATTTTTTGTCATGTGATATTTTGTAGAGGTGATTTTTTGTTGTGTGATATTTTGTCACGGTGATATTTTGTTCGTGTGATTTTTTGTCGTGTTATATTTTGTCCGTGATATTTTGTCGTGTGATATTTTGACTGTGATATTTAGATGTACTACCATGTAAGGCAATCGAGTAGTTTAATGACTTTTCTAAGAGTTATTCGTGTACTTTGATGATTATTGGTCATTTTGATGACGGTCATTAAAGTTTTCAAGAGTTATTCGAGTAGTTTGATGACTGTAAAAATAGTAGGGTGGGTTTGGATCATATTGCGGTTGTTTTTTGAATAGCTGGACATGTAAAAATACTATTTCCACATGCCCAACTATTCAAAAAACAACCGCAAGATGACCCAAACCCATCCTACTATTTTTACAGTTACCAAATTACTCGATATATTCTCTTACATATAATATATATATCTATATTAAATATAATTAATTATAATTAATGATAAATAATGATTAGGTAAGGTTGAAGGAAAGCAGCTTCGTCGATCAGATTAAATATTATGTGTTCTATTTCGTTATCGACTTTTACGTTACCCGTATACGTTTCCACTGTACGTTTTCCACTGATCCATATTTATTTTTCAAGAGGTTGAATAACACATGACGACGTTTTTGCACCAAATTGATATTGTTCATTGTTGATATGGTCGATATAACTTCAATTAATTGACGGGTTATAGCCACAGCACGCACACTTATACACACACTCAGCAGCGATATCCAATGAGAGATGAAAGACGGGGTATACCAGAAAATCCCTAGGAAAGCGGATTTCTCTTGGAATAATTGATTGACTTAGGTTTCGCATTATCGTGATAAAATAATTACTTCGCAAATTATTCTAGCAATACTAATGTGTTTCCCAAATGATTTTTAGTTGATTGTGAAAAAAAGAACTTTGCATTACGTTCTGCTAACTATACGCCCAATATATTTTTATTTATTATCAATAAACTATTGTTTCGAAAATGATGATATTAGTGTCAATAAATGGTATAAATAATTCCCAAGATATAGCAACAATAAAAAATGAATATTATGAAATTCATCTGCTAACTATACAGGACTGAAACGCGCGCCTGTGTGATCGTTGACGAGCCTTTTGCAACTACCTTCATAAAGTACACTTCCTAAACTGTTCCTAAATATGGGAGCTTTCCAGCTACGACACAGAGCGACACAGTGTGGCACAGTGTTCGACACAGTGCGACACAGCCAGACACACTGAGTAACAGAATTTTAGCGTGTTGCTTCACGCATGGCTACCAATTTCTCGGGGAAATTTCATTTTCTCAAGTTGGCTCATCTTTCTACACACTTCTCTTCTGTAACCTCTGTCTATTTCGATCTATTCATTCCTCATATTTGACACACGTAGAGGAACTACTGCTACTCAAGATTGGTGTCTCCATAAGTAGAACGATGCTTACATCTAAGTCGTCCTACAAAATATTTATGTCAAATTTACAACAAACCTTTTTATAAATTATAACACGTCTTATCCAATAAAAATAAAAATATGAAAAAATAATCATCTCACCATGATGAAAATGTTGTCGATTACATTAAGGTTAGGAACTCGTTGTTAGGAACCTAGTGAAATTGCGAGCTGCCTGACATCTGATGGTTGTGTCAGAAACTAAAAAAGCGTTCCAACAAGCACCTCTCGCAGTGTCGACACAGTGTCACACTGTGTCGACTTGTTGGAAAGCTCCCGATGTTAACAATTAACTACAAACACATCGAATAGGATAGCAATGAATACACGACGATTTTTTCATATTACAATTTATTTATACTAAATTGATTTAAAAATAAACCAGAAATCCAAGTTTTCCTGCTCATTTTGCCGTCGAGTCTTGCTATTGACCAATTAGAGCCTCTCTATTACGATGCACGCAGGCGTAAATGGTTTTTTGGTCATTATAATTAAACTAATTTCTACTCAACGATTTAATTGCACTACTAATCACCACCAAACGATTTTCTTTTGATTCAGAGTCATTAGAACACAATTGGTTAGGTAATAACCTATTTGTCCAGCTAAACTCCACCGACTGGTCGCAAATAGTTTTTTTAAGTTATTAGATAATCTATTGACTACTCAACATTACAGTTTAAACATTTGTGACCACCGAACGATTCTACATCGATTTAGCATTTTGTCTAATCGATTGCACGAAAAATAAAAAATGTTCGGCTAACTTTACGCCAATTTTTATTTATTTAATTACAAGATAACTTGTGACTAATAAACAATTTAATTGCGGTACTGATAACCACTGAGCGAGCACCGAAAGATATGATTAATAAAAAATTCGAAAAGTTCAAGTTGTCCGGCTAACTTTATGGAGGTGGCGATATATAGTTTGGTTGGTACCCACCCACACTATAAGCACGCGAAGTGGGAGTCCGTAACTCGATGCACCTCCCGTGATGTCCCCTCGTAAGTATACCGAATCGTATCGCGGTGCGACGGCAGACGGAGGTATTGAACAAAGGCAGCAATAATTGCCGCAATACTTCGTATCTGCCTGTCTCCATCACGCCTAACCTAAATATCTAGTATGATGAAATAATCTTTATATTATATTTTTGATTAAGTTTTTTGATTAAAATGGACGAAATTAAAAAATGTTGACAGCGCAGTTCGTTGTCTTTCTAATATTATCATGAAGTAGGTTTAATAAATATTTTAACAATTCCAACATGTCTGAAATATGTTTAATTCGTAATTGGAACTTCATGTGATCAAAAGACCTACATAATTGATTTTTTTGTCATCAATTAATGAGCTAAATAGCATTCCTTTTAATCATTCAAAAGTTATATATAGTAAAGAAAAGTTATGAAAAATTAGTACGAGAATTTTTGTCATGTTGAAATTGTCATAGTTTTTTGTATTAATTTATCTCATATCAGTTTTATGTTATCGTTGCTAACAGCAAGTGCCAATAAAATTTTGCTCTTTCATTTTATATATTCGTTACTCTAAAACTCAGTTACACTTCTCCAGGCCTTCATATTTTATTAATATCCAAGGCAACATAAGTGAAAATGAACTCTTGGTACGCGAAATAATGAGTGCTTTGATGTCTCGATTCTATGCTTCCCGTTTTGCATTTTGGCGCAACACAGATTCTCGGCATTTTTTCGCTTTGTATGATGTAATATTATATTACATATAATATATATGTAATAATATGGATTAATATTGATAGAAATTACCGGCAAAAAGTCGCTTTTGTTTACAAAATTACGTTAGATTCGATTTTAAGGTTATGTTATCAGGGGGCGAGACCCCAGCGCCACGTGCCAATTTTTGATGTCAGTTTTCGTCGGTAAAAGCAGCACACCCCCATCACGCAAATTCTGGCAGAGTTTCCAGACCTGTATGTACGACTGTGGACCGCGGTCTGTTGCAGTCGGAAATTTATAAAAACGCGTAACGTCAGTAATAATCCTTGCAATTAGAATGCGAAAGTTAGTGGACACGTGAACTAATATATAATATAAAGCGAACCTTTGAATATATAATAACACCGAAATCGTAAAAATCTGATTAACGATGGACGACAAATTGCGGCAAATGGAGGACGAAATGAACAGGTTAGGGAAATGTTTTGTTTGGTGTAAACAATTATACACTTTTTTATCATACATTTCTGCGTAAAATTATCAATCGGTGCGTAAGCGTGCGAAATGTAAATTGTTCGTTTTATTTGACGTTCTAATTGCGTTTCAAGGTTTGAGGCGGAAATCGGAGGTCAATTAGTAACGCCGATGATAAGGCCGGTGATAGGAGCAAATACCTACAGTCAGGTTGCCAGACAATTGGAACAGCACGAAATGCCAGGGCCAGTTGTAGCCGCAGGGACGGCTGCGACTATGGCTTTCCCGCCTATCATGGGATTTCCTCCCCCTCCGCCGCCACCACCACCACCACCTCCGCCACCACCGATGCTTATACCGCCTCAAGTTGCTCGACAAGGTTCCTATTTGCAGCTCTTAACGTCGCTATGATTTCTGACCTGCCAATTTTTATCCATCTTCGTTGTACCTTCATTCTATAAGAAAATTTATAACAGTCGAGTTGTTACCATCTTTCTTCATATCAAAGCTCAACAAGTTGGACATACTTCTCTTTTTTTTTTGTTAGGTCACTTGGAGTATTAAAAAAAATATGGGAGAAAATAATCAATTTCTTTTAGTATCATCAATATTCCTCTCGGTACGGTCATATTGCAAGGTCAACCCTTTGGTAAATGTAGGAAAAGTTGGACTATATACAAAATGGCCCATTAATGTTAGTTATACTTTATAGGAATATGAAATGTTATAAAGTAGGGGGATAAATGCAAAATATAAAGTTCAAAATTTCATAATGTTCTTCGTATCTAATACACATTGGACATACTTTCCATTGCTGTATCTCCAAAATTAAATGATCAAAATTCTAGATTTTTTCTTTGGCAAACTTGGTCATATGTTCCTCTGTAATAGACAATTTTGTCAAAAAAATCAATAGAAAAGTTCCATAAATAGCGCAAGAAAAGTAAAATTTTTAATTGCTCCTCACAAGAAATGCATGTTAATACGTGAAATATTTGATAGAAAATATCACAAATCCAGAATGATAAATCCTTTTGATATTTGGCAAATAATCATATAGTAGTGTGCCCAATATATTCTGAATTTATCAAAACTTTAAAAACAAACGTTTTGGCGAGACAATTACCTTGAGCCTTCAAAGATTCTTAAACACTTCATACTGACTTCTAACTACAGACTTATAGTAGTAATTAGCTATAAAAAGTGGGCCTTCCAAAGGAGAAAAAAAAACAATTTCCGTTACATTTCAATGATTTAAACTTTGAGACCATCCGGTATACTTCAAAAAGTATATTATTCCTAAAGGTAATATTAAAGGTAAGGCATAAAAAAAAATATTTTTTATACTTGGATTCTGGCTTTGTTCTTTAGAAAATCGTTCAACGTTTTCAAATTTGACGAAAATTTATTGAGTGATCATCAACTAGTAAAAAAAATTGATGACGACTGTTGGTTTCTGAACTATAATATATTGGGAATAACTTCAAGTTTTCTTTCTAAATTAGACGATTAATTTTTTTCCGATTTTTTATTGTAGGTAACATCTACAATGCTTAATCGAACTTGAATTGTTGCCAAAAAAGTAATACTGCTCCAATTGTTGTTTCCATATATATTTTATTACAAAACAAAAATTATAAAAAGTTGTTTAATGACAGTTCGAAATTTTTAAGAATCTACAAAAACTAAAGAGTACTACAGTTGTAAAAAAAATCGGGAAAATCAAAAAAATTTCGATAATTTAAAAAAATATATATTTCTTGAACTATTGTTGGAAAAACTTTTATTGTTTTTTTGTGAATAACTTCAAAAGATTTGAATCGTCGAAACTCAATCTCTTCTTATCCCTGATTGAGATTGTTTTCGAGATTTTCATTCAATTGCCATAGTCTCGAGGCATTCAATGAAATTGCTTTCAAATGTTAAACCCAACAAATCCGTATCTAGAAGAAAAAACAAATAATATCATGACGAAAAATGAACTTGGGTAAAAAAATATGGCACTCGGAATTTGTAGCTATACCGAGACAAGGAGAAACTAAATACATTTCAGTGACACAATAGTGTATTCGTGTTTACTTGATTTCATGAAGGTCGTCTCGTTGATCCTCAGGCAGCGTACCAATCACAACGTATTCTTCACCGGCACAAATCAGCAATCCGTACGTACCTAACATGGATCTCAGCTCAACTCCTAAAACGTATGAATCTCCTTCGTCCGGATCTATTATTCATCCTGAGATCATTGAGCAGATAATAAACACGAAAATACCGGAAGAGGAATCCAAGAGAAAACTCAAACCGAAAGGGGTCAGTACAGCTGCGGAGTTGGCCATCAGCCAGGGAAAAGCCAGTTCTATAATGGCAAATGCTAGCGCCGAAGAAACCCATCCAAAAGGAAAGGGAAAGAAGAATAAAAAAATTATCAGAATGGCTGGTGGACAGACATGGGAAGATCAGTCGTTGCTTGAATGGGACGATGGTGAGGTGGCTTTTCCATTATAAAACGCTCTTTTATTTTGTCTCTCTCACTAAAAGATTTTTGAATTTTAGTTTTCTCTTTTACTATAAAATTGTGTGACCAACTTTTTATTCCTATTCGGTTTTTTTTACCCCACATTTTCCTTCAAATTGGTATTGATTAGTTTTTTTCGAGCTTGAAAAGTTATGATTTCTCCACTTGTTTTTGTGAAGAAAGTAACTATTTTACATTTGTGTATAACGATCGTTATTTATTGACTTATTAACATTACCATTTGTTGTTTTTTTTTCTCACAATTAATGATCTTTCCAATGGTTAATATCACTTTCTTTGAAAAATTGGAGCGTGCAGTAGTAGAATATCACTCATTGATCCTCTAGGACAACAAAATGAATCGAAAATTTCGGCATTTTCTTATAAGTTTATCAAAAAGTAGTATGTAAGGAATTGTTTTTTTTTTTTTTTTTTAATTTTTTATTTATTGTTCTTGCTCTTCAATGTAATTTGCGATTAATCTCATCTAGAGATGTTACTGAAAAATCTGTATAGCAGTGATATGATCTGCCTTACGGCAGTTTCGTATCAAAAAATTTGTTGAATTTTTTGTCTACCTTACAACGTAAAATAATTAAAAATCTGAAAAATTTCCAATATTCCAATGGATTATGTAATGTTTGAGAAGAAATGTAGAAAAATTTCTTCAGATTATGAAATGTTGAATACACCTGAACTTTGTTATGTATTCTTTATTTTTCTAAAATTAAACAATCTGGAAGGTTACGCAATTTTCCAAAAAATTTACGCGTTTCTAAAAAAAATTGTGTAAATTCCTCGAATATACGAAATATATTCTCGAATAATCTAGAGTTTTTCTATAAATATTTTTTCAGTTATTATAAAAGGTTCTGGGATAATCTAGAAAATTTCATGAAATTATCCAATATAATTCCGAATGTTCTTGAATTTTCCACTGCATTGTCTCGTTGTCTAAAAATTTATAATTTCCGAACATATTGAGTATCATGATTCGAAACAATCCCTTCATTACTCAAGCCTAACAAAAGTAATTTTTTTTAAAGTTTTGTTATAATCATCATTGCTTTTATTGCAAAGAAAATAATATTCAATTTTCATAGAATATAAGAGTTTTAAATAAACAATTCAAGATTTAAAAAAGTTGAAGCCGGATGAAAGAATGATTCTAATGCTGAGAAAAAAAAACATTGCAGATGATTTCCGGATATTTTGCGGCGATTTGGGCAACGACGTAACGGATGAGATGTTGGTTCGCGTATTTGGGAAATATCCGAGTTTTCAAAAGGCAAAGGTAGTGCGTGACAAGAGGACGAACAAGACGAAGGGTTTCGGTTTCGTCTCGTTCAAGGATCCACAAGACTTTATTAAGGCAATGAAAGAGATGAACGGTAAGTTGCAACATTCTAATATGGTTTTTGTTCGCATTTTTTTTCTCGTATACACAATTCAAATCGAATATACGTTGAAAATTTACAATAAATCAATAACCCATGAGATTTTGTTTCGTCGCTTTTAATACTTGTAACAATAATGCAGCATATATATATATATGAGGCATTCCACGTCATTTCACGGAGTTGTGACCTCGACCATTTTCAATTTTCCTGGAACATTTTTGTAAAATAGTACTCCATGACAGGAATATCCACACCAATTTTTAAATTTTTATCTCACGTCTTTGCAGTGATACAATTTTTCAAAAAATTTAGATTCTGGAAAGTTCGGAAATTTTCTAACGCCGATAGCTCTTAAATTAATCGGGATATCAACAAATGTCAATATATCGATTATTTTCATTTTGATTTATACTTTCACGAATAAAAGTGGAAAAAATATATATATTAATCCTCATTGCCAATCTTTTTTTTTGCATCTGAAGTAAAAACTATTTTTTTTTACCGATCGTGGACCCGTTTTTTCTTCTAATTTTTTTTCAAATAATTCCAATTTTTTTTTTAAAGAAATTTGGAGTTTGATTCTAGTTTTGAGGCTTTCATGACCATTATTGTTACAGTAGTTTATGGCTTCCGGATGCATGCCGTGTAGAGTTTCAGCATATTGCCTACGTTTCGCAAACGTTACAGTTTGCGAAACGTCGGCAAATACGCTGAAACTCTACACGGCATCCATCCGGAAGAAATAAACTATTGAAATTTGGAGATCTGTTCATAAATATTATTTTGATCAAGTATATAACCGATTTTATGATTTTTAAGCCTAATTTGATTGTCATCAAATGTGTGTTTTTAATTTTAGTCGATTTTTTTTTATTTCACCAGAATTGTACAGGAAAAATTGTCTCGATATAAATTCATTTTTTTTTTTTACTAGTAATATTTGTGATCAACTCTTCAATTTTCAACCGGATCCAAGCGTCAAAAATATTTTCCTTTCTGTTTCTTTCCTAAAAGAGATAATAAATATTGTGCATTATGTAAGGATTTGTTAATGAAAGAATAAACACGTTTAGTCTTCAAAGAGTTAAACATTTTCTTATATGTTCAAAAATGTTACGGAGTCGATATTGATCAGATTTTAAAAAATCTATTGCAATTACTGGTTCATTCGAAGGCTGATTTTTTCTTCTATTATTTGTGAATTCATTTATGATTTTTTTTTCAATTGGAGTTTTTTTGTCAATATGTTTTGCAAATATAAGTATTATTAATTAAACAATTTCCTGATCAATATCGAATCTGTAAAATTTTTGAACGTGTAAAAAAATATTCAAGTCTTTGAAAATTAAAAGTGTTTATTTATTTTTTCATTAACGAATTCTCACATGATTCATAATTTTTATTTCTTTCAGGAAAAAAATAGAACAGAAAATATTTTTGACGGTTGGATCCGGTTGAGAATTGAAGAATTAATCATAAATATTACTAGTAAAAAAAATGAATTTATATCAAAACAATTTTTCCTCTATAATTCTGGTAAAATTAAAAAAAATCGATTAAAATTAAAAACACACATATGATCACAATCAAATTAACCTTAATTGCCTTCATATCGATAGAATATTAAGGCAATATGAAATATTCAGGATGAGGTAATATTATATATTAAGGATCAGCATATTGATAAAATAATTTGGCTTAATATTGATAAAAAAAACTTCAAATTTCTTGAAAAAAAAAACTTAATTCATTCCAAAAGAAATAGAAGGAAAAATGGGCCCATGATCGAACCAGCATTAAAAACCGCATCATTGGTCATACTATTTTAGAGAATTTTTTGAAAAAAATAAAAAATCGCATTTTACTTCAGACGCAAAGAAAGGTTGACAATGAGGATGTAAATTTTTTTTCATTTTTTTCATGAAAGTATGAATCAAAATAAATATAATCGGTATATTTACATTTGGCGATATTTTGATTAGTTTAATTAAGAGCTATCGCCGTTAGAATATTTTCAATTCTTTCAAAATTCAAATTTTTTGAAAAATTTTAACTAACTTAATTTTAAACTTAAATTTTATTTAACTTAACTAAATTTAAAAATTAGTATGGATATTCCTTTCATGGGGTACTGTTTTACAAAAAAATTTCGAGAAAATTAAAAATTGTCGGGGTCATGACTCCGCAAAATGGCGTGGAATGCCTCATATATTGCGGCAGGGAAATTGTACACCAGGATAAAGCTCAAGTTGTAGATTGTAAATTAATACTTATTATTTATCACGCAGAAATAGTTCGTTCGTTTGGATTTTTTTTTACAATTTTTCTAGAGTCTTCAACATCTTTTCATTGAGAAAGAGAGAGATAGAGAGAGAAATAAGAACGATTAATATCAATTAATTTGGGTAAATCGTTATGTACAACCTGAGAAAATGGTACACTGAATCTGTTCGCTCAAATTAAGATTTAACACACGTAATTTTCTTGTTTCGTTTGTTTAAATTGTTTCTTATCGTCGTTCGTATAAGAAAATCTAATTTGTTCGGAGTTCGGAGGTCGTTAGCGACTTTTTATAAGTATTATTACTTTTAATGTGAATGACGGATAGGGGACGGTAGAAGAGAAACATGATAGTAAAACTGTCGCTCCCTCGACTAGCATTTTGTCCTTAAGGCGCTCTATCATTTGCGTGAGTGCGAGAGAGATAACTAAAAAGTAGATACACATTTTTCTTGGACATGCTTGATATTTCGAAAAAAAGAAAAGTTTCACCTTATTTTCTGATAAAAGGAGAACAACGTATAACTTTTTTTTTCTTGAAATATCAAGTCTCTCCGAAAAAAATGTGCAGCAGGATTTTTACCAACCGTACGGATGATAGATCACCTTAAAAATACAACGAGTGAAGGGTAATTTCGTTTTTCGTTTTGATGGTTTGTTTTTTGTTGAACGTACTGTTCAACCGTCTTTGGGATAATTCTCGAGTATCAGAGAAAATAAGAGTTTGCGCCACGCTCGATACCGGTCTGTACGTATTCGTGTTCTGAAACAATTGTTTTTCTTTCTCCTCTCTATTTGCCCAAGGGTCCCCAACCGTAAGATATGAAAAGTTGCGGTATTATCGAGTATTGTCTTCTTGGCTGTCCAGTTGATCCGTTTCGTACTGCCACTCGGTAATTCGGATGCTTCGTTGGATTCATTGCCGTAGGTACACCTTCGAAAGTTCGTCGCACCGTGGGTTCTGGCGTTGCTTTCGTCGGTACGACTTCTGACGATCCTGAAATAAGCCGAATTTTAATTTTTCACTACATTACATTATCCATTGTTTTATCATTTCTGGATGACGAGCTTAACCCCTTGAGCGGCAAGAATAATTTCACTCTTTGTGCCCCAAGCGCGGAAAAACAAAGTATTTCGATTTTAATGAAATATGGCACTTAAGTGTTTTTTGGTCGCTGATTACGAATTTGAGGTCAAAATTCAGAAATTCAAAATGGCGGATCCAATATGGCGGATCAAAATTCAAATTTGATTTAATTCGAATGAAAATCGACACTCGGGGGTATTCGAGGTCGCTGATTACGAATCTATCCTCAAAATTCATAAATTCAAATGGCGGATCCAACATGGTGAACCAAAATACAAAAATGTACTTGATTCGCATGAAAATTGGTATTAGAGGGTTTCCGACGTCGCTGGTTACGAATCTCCACTCAAAATTTGAAAATTTAAATTGTTGGATAAAATATGGTGCACTAAAATGCAAAACTGATTAAATTTAGATCAGCGATAAGGGCGGTAAGTAAGTATAAAACATTCAACTTTTCGAATGAGCACACCTGAGGAAGCAACACGTAAATCCTCTGAAAACATTACCTAACTTTTCTTGTTAGTCATCTTGGCCGATTCCTATCACCGTTCGTGGGATACGCATATCTAACTTCAGATATTTATGTCGGTGATCATAGAGAAATGCATTTTTGATTCAAATGGATATGATTAGTCCACTTTTGGGTTGGAAAATTCTTTTTGTTTTGAAAAAATTATGACGAGCCTCGATTTGTTGTTAAAACATTGTAAGTTATATAAAAAAATAATAAAATAAAATGAAAAAATAAAAAACAAAAACAAATGGAGTGTAAAGTCCTACGAATGCAGCCTTCTCGTGGCACACTCTGGGGTTGTGAATCTAAATTCACCAGTTAATGCACGGAACAATTTTTACGTATATTTATACTAAATACTAAACCTATACTAGTACCCATACCAGTACTACTAAACTAGTACTAATACTTTGTTGTTATAAGATTTTTAGAATTTTATATCCACCACATACAATCCATCGTTTACAATTTCCCACATACAACCTGAAATTCATATTCATGGACGCACAAAACCCTTAAATACAAAATACTACAAAAATGTGATACGTCATGAGAAGTAAAGTATTTTCAAGTCACCATATTTGACACACTATTTCGAGTTTCTACATTTTGACCTTGAGTTTGTATTCTGGGGCGCACAAAACCTCTGAGAACCAGTTTTCATCCCAATCATTTCACGTTTTGAATTTGCGTCCGCCATATTGGATCCGTCATTTTGAATTTATATATTGTGAATTCGGATACGTAATCAGCGACCTCAAAAACCACCGAGTACCGAGTTTCATCCTATTCAAATCAATTTTTGCATTTTAGTCCGCCATATTGGATCCGCCATTTGGAATTTCTGCATTTTGAGGGCAGATTCGTAATCAGCGACCTCGAAAATCTCCGAGTACCAAATTTCGCGGAAATCGTTTGAGCCAATCATAAAATAATCGATGTGCGCCATATGGCGTCAATGCCGCTTCGGGCACTAAAAAAATGGGCGCCATATGGAGTCATTGCCGCTTAAGGGGTTAACTCGTCAGCAGGCGTGCTATGAGACTTTTTTTCACACTTATATTAAAAGGATGATTACTCGAAAATTTTAAATGGCATAAGCATTTGAAAGTTTTTCTATCTTCACCAAATTTATTCTTCTGTATGATAGAAGAGTAAAAAAATTTTTTGAATTTTTGTTTTTGATTTTTTAAAATTATTATTTTTTGGTTTTTAGTGTCAATTATCGTTGTATTTGTGGTTTTTTAAAAATAAAAATGTTTAATAGCCACAATCACTGTAGCGAAATTGTTTTCAAGTTCCTATTTATCAAATTAAGCACTTGAAGCTATACATGTGAGAAAATCTCTCATCGCGCGCCCAATGTTTAAAGTGTACGCAGCGCGCTAGCTGACGAATTAAAATTTAATCTGTTCAATTATTACTCTTATCATAACTTTTGAATATCGCGATGTAATAGCAAATTTTCAAGATATTGTAAAGCGATTTTTTAGAGGGCGGATATTAACGCTATAAATATCGGATCACTAAGGTAATATGGCTGCTTCACACTAATCAAATGAGCGCTATATTTTCAAAAATACATTTATGCAAACTTTAATACACTAATATTAATTTAATTGAAGGTTGATGTGTATTACAACATGTCCTATTAACATAAAAAAAAATTAATATCAATGAATTTTCGAAATCATCAACTGATAATTGCAAAATTTCATGATGTCATATTTTCATTGAGATTTTTCAAAGAATAATCCATATTTTTCAACCGATTTCAATGCACCACGTCTCGTTTTGTTCCTCAAGAAATCATCTACGAATTCACCTCGTAGGTTTTTTTTCTAAACTTATTAAAATGAAAATTACAGCAATTGGTTTATGGGCATTTTTTTAGCAAATTAAACAATTCGCCGCAACAGTAGAACGATGAAACTCAGAAAAAAAATCACACGGTGAATTCGTAGAGGATCTCGTGAGGAACAAAATAAGACGTGATGCATTAAAATCGGTTGACAAATACGGATGAATCTTTGAAAAATCTCGATCAAAATATGACATCGTGGAATTTTGCATTAATCAGTTGAAGATTTTACAAATCTTTTGTTATTAATGTTTTTGTATGTTAATAAGACTTGCTGTAATACAAATCAAGCGTCAATTCACTTAATTAGTGTATTGCACTTTACATAAATGTATTTTTAATTTGGGACTCATGTGACTAGTCTGCATCAGCTATTTTACCTTAACAAGAAAAAATTGTCCACGCTCGACCAGATCATTCACATCAATGAAACTTACAAGCTTTATACACTCAAACTTTATGACACTCAAACCATTCAAAATGACTACTTTTATGATTTGCAAATTATCTACTTATGACGATTTATATAACGCACATATATATAACTATTCGCGAAAAACATTGATGAAAGTTTCAAAGAAAATGTCACAGCTGGATTTTAAACGGTCTTTTCTCGAATCCTTTGGTTTCTTCCAACCCCTTCATAGTGAGGCGAAAAATAACTTTTCTTGCCAAAAATGTGTTGGGGAAGAAATGTTTCCAAAATACACCAAAATTTTGGTATTAATGTTTTTGGGGTTTTAAAATGGCGGATAAAAAAAAACGAAATTTCATTTTTTCAGAATGAAAGCTGACACTCGGCGGTTTTTGGGGTCGTTGAATCCAAATCTCATGTCAGATTTTAGAAATTCAAAACCTTCGATCTAATATGGCGGACCAAATAAGCAAAATGTTATTTTATTTAAATGAAATCTGACACTCGAGGATTTCGAGGTTACTATATCCCAATCTCATGTACATATATGAAATTGAAAAAAGTGAATCTGAAATGGCGTCGTTTGCGCGCGCGTGTGTGTGTGTGAGTGCGTATATATAGAAGTGGGTGATTTGAATTTTTTATTCGGTTGATTTTTTTTCTCCATTGGAGCACACTGAAAGCAACTCACCTGATTTTATTCAAATTTTTATCTGAACACTTTTATCGGCTACGAAATTTTGAAAAACATCGCGATTTTTTTCTTCAAATGTATATAAATCGCTGAAAAATTGAGCAAACTTAATAGATGAGGGAGTTAAAATCTGGATTTCAAAATGTACTTCCGTTTAAAAATATTTTGAAGAGTATTGAAAGATTAGTTCAATCAATTTTATCTGTGTAATTCCCCTCGATTTTCTTTGTAAATTAAAGAAAAAACGATTATTTTTTTGATAAATTTTAAGCCTAGAGCTATCGTGGGGAAATGTTCCGTTCTATTTTTTTATAATTATAATGTGGATTTTTCTCCAGTTATCTATATCGCTCTGAAAAATCGAACAAACCAAATGAATGAGCAGCTTAAAATATTATGTTTATTTCGGACAGTACTTTCATTTAAAAATATGTGAAAAATTATGAAAAAGAGTAGTTTGATATATTTTTTCTGTTTTAAGCAAGAATTTTTTTCACAGCGTTAGTCCCTTTCAATTTTTTTTATAATTTTTTTAAAGAAGTCATTATTTATTTGCAAAATTTTAAGCCTAGGGTGATCGTGGGAAAATCTTTTGTTCTACTTTATTTTTTCATTTTTTTATTTCATTGTTCCTGCGCATACCCTTGTGGGTTTTTACGAGCCCATCCCATCACTTTAACCCCACTGTTCCCTCACTTCACTAATATCCATGTTCCTGAGAGACTCCCCAAGAGTGTTGCCCACAGCCACTCGTTCCTGATGCACTGCTGTATCGCATTTGCACGACGGCCATATTTGAATTCGGATTTTGATGATTTGAAGATGTTTTTTACCGACATATGACGATTGTTAAAACGTTTTGAGGTTCCTAGGACATCAATAACTACTAAAAAGCACCTATTAAGTTTTTATTTTTCATGTTGCCGGTGTCGCAAATGGAGGAAGTACAAAAAAACGATCTTTTTACACAATAAATATAATTGTGCCTCATTGAGCAGGTAAACCATAACCAAAAGATAGGTAAAAAGTAGGTTTATGAGTCATTGAATTCGAATCCAAATCGAAAAATTGCAAATTCAAGATAGTGGATCCAATATGGCGGACTAAAAATGCAAAAAGTCATTTGATAAAAGTAAAGATTGGTACCCGGAGGTTTTTTTTGGTCAGTAATTACGAATCCGTGATCAAATTTCCAAAATACAAAACGGCGGATCCAATACGGTGACTCGCATTCGAAAAATCAATGCTGATCCAATATAAAATCGGTATATGAATATTTATGGAACCACTGATTGCATATTCCACCTAACACAACGGACGAAGACCTAAAAAATCGATGACTGGAGGCAAGTTGTTTAGACAAGTGTAAGATCTATAAACGTACTACCCTGGTGGAACAGCGAGTCCCAAAAAAAGTCCCGGTAATTACATCGAATCAGGGCTCTGGCTCAAAACTCCTCCAAATTTTTTCGTTACGTTTTTTATTATTAAAAAATGGTATCCCATGTAATATTAAGGAGGGGGAAGCCTTCAAATGTGAAAAAATAAATAAAAAAGTAGCAATATTGAGTAATACAGATATTAGTTATAACAGGTAGTGAGTGGGTACCAAGTCACACACACACGTACACGCGCGCGCACACACACACGCACACGCGCATACACAATAAAAATAATTATAAGTAGTAAGGAGTAATTTCCAAGTGTAAATAGTATTTCCATGTATTTACTGTCTTAATCACCTTAGGTTTGAACCACCCTAGGTTTGAAATAGTATTTCCATTTATTTAAGGTCTCTACCACCTTAGGTTTAAACTACTCTAGGTTTGTAATAGTATTTCCATATATTTTAAATCTCTACCATCCTAGGTTTGAAATAATATTTCCATGTATTTACTGCCTTAACCACCCTAGGTTTGAGTCACGCTAAGTTTCAATTGTATAAGGTTTGAATTATATATGGTTTCAAACTATATACGATTCGAATTTAGGGTGGTTAAGGCCGTAAATACATGGAAATACTGTTTCAAATCTAGGGTAGTTCAGACCTAAAGTGGTTATGACAGTAAATACATGGAAATACTATTTACACTTGGACATTACTCCTTATTACTTATAATTGTTTTTATTGTGTGTGTGTGTGTGTGTGTGTGTGTGTGTTTGTGCGTGTCTTGATACCCACTCACCACCTGCTATATTTAATATCTGTACTACTCAATATTGCCACTTTTTTATTTATTTTTTCACGTTTGAAGGCTTCCCCCTCCTTAATATTACATGGGATACCATTGTTTTATGGTAACGAACGTTAGAAAAAAAATTGAAGAGATTTCGGGATTTCAAAATCATTGGAAACAAGTAATCGAATTTTTTTTATCCTGATGGTGTTTTTTTTGGCTCAACAAAAAACTCTTAGATACAACATGGTATCTCGGAATAACAAGAAATGATAATTTGATACAACTACTTGATTTCTTCAATCGGACATTCTATTTTGCCCACCGAAGTAAAACTGATTTGATATTAAAATATGATGTTTTTCATTTCAAGAATCAACATTATTTCCCACAATTAATTGAGCTTTCTCATCATAATACTTTATTTGGCTAACCCCAGTTCGAGTTATTAGAAAAAGAAAGTATAAATCTTTTTTTATAGACTCGGTGTATTTTTCATCTGAAAGTACATCAAAAACTGCGTAAAATTGCTATTACTCATTTT
>OZ022420.1:7106255-7191255 GCA_963989365.1 Rhimphoctona megacephalus | reverse complement strand
ACGACGATGTAGTAACGACAATTATAGTATTTACTGGTTCGACGAAAATCTTAAAAAATTCAGCTGCCTTTGAGATGTTATGAAGATTTCAATTATTAATATTATTATCATTGATATTGTAAAGATGGACTTTCAATAGTAATAAACCTAATGTTATTGATAAACTGCTTTGCAAAAAAGTATTTCATCTAATAGTCAGCCGATTTCCTCCCTTTTAAATACCTGTTTTCAAATTCTTCTAAAGATCCTATTCACGAGATTGTTTGTTCAATGACTTATTGTTAGGGACTTAAATGTGATGTTGAATCCCTCTACAACCAAGAACATGTGAAAAAATCGCTCTTATCTACCATTAGAATTTAAAGAACATCAAATAAGAAAAAAATTAAGAAAAAACATTTAAATAATGTAAAAGCTTGGAAAAAATTTATAAACATCCAAGCAAATCGGCGAATATGTTTCATATGAAGAAATGAATTATCTGGATATTTATTAAATAATTTGTTAATATCTTTTTGGTATTTTTGTTTATGAAAATAATTCGATTGTAACATCTTAAAGATTGCGAATTTTTTTCACATAGTTTTCGAACCACCACGGACCAAAATTTCTATTATTAAATAAAAATGTTCGGCGGTAATGCGTGATGTGTAAAGCATTCTTACCAATATGTGGTCATAGCCTAATCAGACGCAGGGATAAAGATTTCTCTTTCCAGACGCGCCAAAGATTACAAATCGCTGGCGCGTCTGGCTTTTTTGTCTCAGACCAACGGTTTTCATTTGAGAGTGTCCACCGCCGAACGCCTCAGAATAAAAAGTTTTGTTTTTCCGACAGCCATTTTTTTCTTCTCCATATTTTTTGACAAATTTTTTTAAGCTTCTAAATATATGTACTTTTCAGGGAAAAACATTCATGGCATTTCCTTCGACGGTTTATTAAAAAAAAAATCCTAACTTCGGCTTGTTTTTTCAACCCATTAGGTAGATGCACCCCTTAAGCTTATTATTCGCCAGGTGAGAATCTAATGCTGAAATTCGTAATACAGAAACAGATTCTCAATAGCATATATGCATACACGTAGGGAAAAAATCGTTGGATCACCTACATTTCTCAATACGGGGTGCCAATGATATTATATAATCATCACAATATTATAAACTAGTAAACCAATACTCTAGTTTTTGATCAAACCGCACATTCATTCTTATCAAGAACACCGCGGTTGAATCATTGAAATTTTCCAATTACATCAAATGCTATTGAAGGGTCCATGACAAAACGCCGAGTGACTAAATGCCGGCGACTATATGCTGAGCAACAAAACGCCGATGCGACAAAATACAAATAGTAGTAATGCCCAGTGGAAATATTAGTTTCCATGTTTCCAGGTCATTGTTTAAGGAACAACCCTCCTAGGTTTGCATATTACAGCGTAGGTCATCACTACACTATACACCATCATATCTCACCATAACACCCAAACACAACAGACATACACTCAGCAAACCATACAGCAATACTTACTTTTTCAATAGCAGTCAACAAATATAAATAATTGGCTTGAAAGTAATTTCCGTGGCATCGTACACGTCACGATCTGAGGATCGTTTAATACTAAAATTGGACACAAATGCCTGGCAGTCGTGTGGTAAAGTCACACGATATTATATAATTATAAATCGTAATAATAATATGGTAATTCTCTCACACGATTTATTAACATTTTTCAGATCATAATAATGATATGATAATAATGTAACAGAATTGCAGATCACAACAATCATTCTTATTCTATAATTGTAGATCATAGCAGTGATTCTCTCACACGATTAATTCACTTTTTTTATTTTGTCGCATCGGCGTTTTGCGATCAACGTATAGTCCCGTCGGCATATAATGACTCGGCATATAGTCGCCAGCATTTAGTCACTCGGCGTTTTGTCATCGGCATTTTGTCGTGTTATCACAATTGAATCGACGATTTTTTTCTGCGTGCAGTTGTAAAAAGAATCATTTTTGGCAAATGTCGAAAATTCCTCGGAGGAATCATTAGATGATAATCAGATATGATACAATTTAGCTGGAATACACAACTCTACGATTTTATTATACAGTTTTTTCTACAATTAGAAAAGTGTTATAAGATGTTGTTCTATTTTGATATATAAAATAACACAATTAATTTCGTTATACAATTCTGCGCAATCTTATCGTTTAAAAAAAAATGAAATATTATTTGGAACAAGTATAGATGTGATTTGAATACACTAGAGTGTATCTTCTTCGTTTGAAGAAATCCTAGTTCTTCTGTGGTGAGGGAACAAAATATAAATTACCGAGGAATTGATGTTTACATGTTTATTTCATACCTGTACTGGGACGATTGCTATTTGATCGGGCACCGTGAGGATTCATGTAAAGTACTGAGAATGGCAATCCACCGGGTCCCCAGCTACGAGACATGAAAACATCCTTCTTCACTGGTCTTGGTGATATTTGTCGAACGATCGACGGTGACGATTTTGCTCGTGAAACAAAAATGGCCGAATTCGATTTCCAAGGATATGTCGGTAAATTGATTTCTCTGCCCGTTTGCGCTTGATCTTCTAGCCTGAAAAAAAAATAACGATCACTCATAGAGTCGTTGCTGATTAAACAATTGTAGAGACACAATTTTTTTGGGTACGGGTACACGGAGAAATTTTAAGATTTACCGAAACAATCTATGAAAATTACCGTGTTACAATTTTTTGTCGAACTATGTCAAGCGTTCCCTTCCTATTTGCAGCTTAACTGAGATGAAACCATTACGAACGAAAGTGCTCCCGATTACTTGCGGATTATGTGATTATATTACGGTCAATAGAGCGTACCTGACTGACTAAGCTACACAGTAAAAATTATTTTGTCAAATTCACGAAGTCTTTAAACCCTAAAAACTACTGTGTTATTCTGTATATTTTCATCATAAATATACAAAATAAAATAAGTATTTACAAATTGCGATTTTCCGTATTTCCATAATGAAAAGTTACTGTGCACAACCTTTAAAAAAAATATACAACAAAAGGATCATTTTTGCCGTTTTGTTTGGCATAGTCCGACGAAAGTGTGGTAACACTTTCATGTCAGTAATTTGTCATGAAATATTTTATCGGTGTACTTCTTTTTTATCTACATAAAGTGGATAAACATGTTCGACTACTTATAACACGGGAACTACTGACCGGGTCTCAATAAATCCTTCATAGACAGATAGCTTATGATTCACAGTGGGATTCAGACTATACAGCATTTCGTCGCTGTATTCTTTATATTACGTAGCTTCAAATGGTTTAATTTTTTTTATTTTCTTTTTTTTAAATAGCTCATTTTGAATTTATTTTTTTATTTTTGTATTTAAAAAAGCCCAAAAGTACTGATCTTTTCTTTTAGCTTAAAGTTCTCGTGAGAGAAACCTTGAGAATCCGTTTTCCGCCACTTTTTCAAGCTGAAAAAAATGGGAAGAGATATTTCCACTCGATACTTCAATTTTTGAGAACGTCGCGACATTTTAAACGTCGAGGAAAAGTTCTAATTCCTTCATCGGGAGGATTCTGTCTGGAAGTGAAGTCAGAAAACTGAAAAATCTCGAAATAAGAAATTATCGGAACTTCACGGGCAATTGTGATATACATATATTGATACTATTATTAGTGTCATAGTTAGTGTCTTTTTCCTACCCGAGTTCAGGACGAATTAGTTTACCTAAAAAGTTATTAGTTGAGTCTAAAATTTCATCGTCTGTTTTTAATCATATTTTGTGGCATCCATTTATTTGTCGTTTATTTTTTTCGAGTCTGTTATTTCCGGTGATTATTTTTACAGTTTATTTCCGGATTCACTTTTTTAATGTGTCCACGGAATTTTATATCTAAAGTAAATTAATAATAATTACTGAATTTATAATAATAAGAAAATGAGTAATTAGGACGTTCCTGATAGCAATGTAATAGACCAATATTTTTAATATACTCACCATTATTGATTTTCAAATTTTTATTCGATTACTACAACGATCATTAAATATGGACGATATTGACTTATAATTGAGGCAGGTTCAATTGTTTCTCGAATAACCTTAATGTTATTTTTACAAGACAAATGATTAATTTTTGTATATTAACCGACATGGTCGATATTCAAGGTATTTCTTTCACGAACTCGAATATTTTACAATTAACCGATTTTTTGTACAACGAAGTAAAAATACATCCCATTTTACTGGAAAAATATGGAGCCAAGTTAGCGAACTTATAGAATTACAACTTTAGAATTACAACTTTGAAAATCGCGTAATTTATGGAGACACTTTATGGGAATGATCTACCGCCCACATTTCTACTTAATAATGTAACGGCCCTGTACTCCTCATACCCATCTAAAAACCCTTTCACACGCTCACACCTGAAACCTCACATCCGCTCGATCTGTATATCAACTTTTTCTCATGCCAAACTCCACGCTCAGCATCCTAATCGTCTTTCTCGGTAATCACAATGTAGCACGCGTAAGGCGTGCTGCATTTGGCGTCTACTTGGCCACTATCGCTCCGCGGAGTAACACCTTTAGCGTCAAGACAATGAGCCCTACTTGCGACAGTCCCTTAGAGCATCGCTGCTCTCATTAGTTCACCACCATCCCTCGAACCATAAATAAGTTTATCTCCACCATCCGAACCGCTAAGACATGCACTCTCCCAAATCAGTACCAAGGTCACTTGAATAAACCAACGATTAACTTCAACACAGTCTTCTATTCATTCGATCAACCCGCTTCGGAATATTACAAATAATTCATATATCAAATAAGTCTAGATGTTTAATATAAACTGTACTATGGACACGAAGTATTCTAAAGATTTCACAGCGATGATAAAAACGGGGAGCCACCGAACATTTATGAAAAATATTTATGATAGAACTTGGAAAAATGTGATTAGCAGACGATTTTTTGTAACCGTGACTTTCAAAGGGTTGTTTTCTTCGGCAGTTTTAATAACATTTTTAATCCTATGCTTTTTTTTACCCCTTACGAATCGGTTCACATTTTTATCAAAGTCACTGCGAACTTAATACGTATTTTCAATCACGTCTCACTATTTTCTTAATCTAAATACGGCTTAATTTGGACAATTACGCCGAAATTTTTGAATTTTTTTTAATTTTAGGAGTAATAATTGGGTATAACTGTTTTTTATCAAGATCCGGTCTAATTTATGAACAATTGTGGAGGGCCCTGCTTATGTACCCAAAAAATACGGCCCTCCGCAAAAGGAATACCTTAAGACGAGTCTAATTTCAAATTGTCTTACTTTGCGTTGTTGGATTCTTCTCGAAGAATTTCATCATTAACTCTGTTGATTGGAACTGGGGATAACCATCTCCAGCAACCGTTGGTCAAACATGGTTCCGATACAATTGGAGTTAATGAATTATCCTGCCAAGAAGATGGTTTTATCTCGAGTTGAGGATCGTAAGCGGATGGTGCACCAAGACTGGTATTTATCGAGAGTGCATTTATCATCAGAATAATGAAAATATTCGTTCTCGTCATTCTTGCAGCTCCTTTTCTTCCTCGTTTTATTGTTTTTTTTTCTTCGAATGTTATTTTCTTTCGCTCTATTCGTTATCCTCGGAATTTCCCGAGAGAATTTTTCCTCTCGTTGAATCGCTTATTAGAAATCTGCAAAGCATTAAAATGTCTCATTACCATTTATTTTGAATTTGTCTCGAAATAAAACGACCAAACATTTTTTTTCGACGTTCTCATATTTTGCGGAAGCAACAAGTTTATTACGTTTTCAAACATTTTGTTCCAAATTTCAGTCAAGTATTTGTCACTCTCCGATACATAAGTAAGATCACACGCTGTTTATGATCTGAAGGAATTTGTGCAATGCGCACGACTATTTTTAAGAAAATCTCGCTTATTTTTAGCCAGCTATGCTGTGTTTTTGTGGCCCATCGGCGTAGGCGTTTCGGCTACGCGCGGATATAAAAAGAACAAATAAAAAGAGAAAAAGAGAAAGGAAAAAAACGAAAATTGGTTTGGTTTGGAGACACAAAATACGAATTTGATCACGTTATTGCCACGTATACTCTTACATATATTCTCAATGAAGGTTAAGTTAATGCCCAAATGACTAAAAAATGATTTTTCAAATGAACTTTTTCATCAGTTATTTCTAGTTGTTCCAGTTGATCTTATTTAATCGCCTGGCTCGTTCAATTTATTTAATACCCAATACCGATGATCTTGATGACGCTTTTTGCGAAAATAATATGCAATTAAAATAATAATCTACTATGTGTTAGTACATACAATTAATTAACTGCATTTGTCGTGCTTAATTGATCGCATATTTCGGAACGAGCATTTTTCGGGCCGTCCAAGTTTTGTAATTGGAGAGTGAGCGAAATATTGGCGAAGTAGTCTATTAATGAGACATATTAGAGGCTTTATTAGCAGCTTCAACTTCACGTATCGATTTAACTATCAGACAACAAACAAAATTCCTGCGCTTGATGGACTATAAGATTCGAGGATCATGGATCGGGGTTATGTTATAGTGTCGTTGAACTCGTCGAGCGGTCGTGGATTTTTTCCATACAATACCTGAGTTTGGCTGTTTTTTGTCAGGTTTTTTTTTTCTTGCTGTTAGTTTGTTTTGTTAGCTTGAAATCGTTATTTACAAATGCAATTGGCAACATTGGCTACTTTTTTTTTTTTAATAAGATGGACCAAAAAACCTAAAGGAGCGCCTCGCCTGAAAGTTTTTTTTTCTGCGTATACCCTCGCGGGATGTTACGAGCTCATCCCATCACTTTAACCTCACTTCAATAATTTCCAATTTCCTAATTTCCATGTTCCTGAGTGACCCTCCAAGACCGTTGCCCACAGCCGCTTTTTCCTAATGCATTATTGTATCGCATTTGCACAAGGGCCAAGGGAAACTGTGAAAAACCCGTCCGATACAGGCGGCTATATTTTTATTGAGTTTCAATTGATTAGCACCATCGGAAACTCAGAAAAACTGCCTCCCGCGCACCGATTGATGCGCGAGCTGGTACATAGCTAAGCGGTCACCCAACCAAGTATTGACCTCGCCCATGGCTGCTTAACTTTGATGATCGCTGACGCCACACACCTACCGCGTACCCATCGCTGTTGGTCTTGTCTGGAAGTTTGTTTACAGAAATTACACTAGAGGGTATAGAAATGACGGCTGTTTTGAAGAGATAATTGCAAGAAGTTTAAAAATAAGTTCAACTGTCGAAATTTTTTTATGATGAAAGACAGTCATCATAGTAAGCTGAGAAAAATGTTTCCGACTTTTCTGGCGCTTCGTTCAGGAGTTAATAATTGTTAACGTTACAACGTTGCCCGAGAGAAATTGTGGAAACTTGTAGTTGGTTAACACCGTATTGAAGCGCAGAAAAACTGCCTGTCCGTCTCAGCGATCGATGTGCGAGCCGGTGTATGGCTAAGCGGTCACCTATCCGAGTACTGAGGCTTGCTCGAAGCTGCTTCGTCTGGGAGGTCGCTGAAGTCACACGCCGACCACGCGCGTGCACCTCATCACTGTCGGTTTTCGTACGTGAAATATTAAACGAATAAACGATAAAATAACAAAGGAATTCGAGCTTTATTTTTGTTTTATGTTAATATGTTTGCGATGTATCAAAGGGTTATTTCTTATTGCATTTAGAAATATCCTATACAAAATTATTCACATTGTAAAGCTTCTAAGATTTCGCGTCCATTTGTGATATACAAAGCTTTGTTTGCTTTGTTTTTGGGACTGGGTTTTTTTTAACAGACGCACTTGTTTATGTATATTGTTACAGAAAAAAAACACCTTTAGGATCCTTTTTACATATATGTTCAGTTTTTTTTTTCAATATTAAATAAAGTTCCGGATAAATATAAAAGAACAACACGTGTTAACTGTCAGTTGTTCATTTCGAAAAAATGAACTAGAATTTTTCGTATTTTTCATTCCAAAACCGAGCGTATTGTATTTTGAGGAAATTGAAATAAAATAGCAGTAGTAATTACATAAAAGTAATATAGATATTATTGATGTAGATAATCATAAGACTTATTATTCGCATCGAGCTAAGTAGGATCACTATCCGTTTTTCAGGAGTTCGTATTTGATTATTAGAGAGCACATAGTATATATTATTAGAGAGCAAATAACGAGAACCACCTCCCGTTCAGTTGAAAAAAGAACAGAGTGGTTCTGGTTATTTACTCGTAATATAATCCGTGTAGGAGAAAAGTTGGTTACGGGATTTTTACCGACCGAGCATGTTTCACATTGCTTTGAACGTCTTTCACATGATCTTCAGATTGTCCGATTGTCCCAGCAATATATTTTTTTTTTTTTTAATTCAAAGGTACAATTTAATCGAAGTTGTTTAATTATAGTGTTTGTGAGACAAATGGTATGGCATGTCGTTTAGTATTTCAGGTAGATGAAATTTTTTTTATCGATTATTTAGTGAGAGATTGTAGAAGACTGGAATTTCAGTAAAGTCAAGTATCTACTATCAAAGAATTTTGGAATAAGCATGTTCGAGTTTTCTGATTTTCAAGAACAGTCTATTGACTTTAAGAGTATGGATCAGTCACCTAAGCTGACCTCGAATTTTCGAAATTGAAATTGTTCGACACGGTTTGACCGAATACAAAAAAAGCTCTGTCAACGGACGCGGGACGATGACAAAAATCCGCTGACAGGGCCTTTTTGTAATCGGTCAAACCGTGTCGAAGAATTTCACTTTCGAAATTTGCAGCTATCTCTCTCGCACTCACGGTGGTGAGATACAGACTTACCCATACTCTTGAAAGACGATGACTCATGTTTTCGTATTATTTCAATGGAGATTGACCCCAAACTCTTTAAATCGTCATTATTTCATCGCAATGACATCAAAATTTGTCAATTGGTTTCCCACTAAAGCCTATTCTCGATAGTGCGATAGAAACTATCATTCTAATGAAAGGTTCACTTCATTTTGATCCACGAAATGAAAGTTGATAACAGTTAATATGATCAATGAATAAATAAAGTCAATTACTAATTAGGATTTATTTACGAGTCTTATGTATTGGAATATAATCATTATATTCTGTATTGATGATCCTCATGTTTTTATCACCGGTCTAAGGCATTCCTACGCCATTTCATGCGGCTGTAACCCGGACCATTTTTTATTTTTCTGAAACTTTTTTGTAAATTAGTACCCCATGGAAGGAATATCTACACCAACTTTAAAATTTTTATCTCAAATCCTCCACGAGTCACAATTAAAAAAAAAACATCAATTTTTGCAACTCTGGAAGTGTTCAAATGCCGATAACACTTAAGCTAATAGGAACTTTAACAAATGTTAATATATCGATTTTTTTTTTCATTTTGATGCAACCTGTCATGAAAAAATATGTAAAAAAATTCTCAAGTATCATTTTCATCTTTTTTTTAATCCGAAGTGAAAAATATTTTTGACAGAGACAATTGCTAATTTTCATTTTTGGCAAAAAATTCTCCAAAATAGTATGGCCTATTACATGATTCTCGACTCCAAATATTGAATAAAGTTGAATTTTTTGTTATCAATATGATTTCCAATTGATTACATTTTAAAATTCTACAATTTTCAGCCCTATTTCGATTGTGATCGAATGGAAAAAAAAATTCTACCATTTTCGAAACAAACTTTTTTTCATACTAATTCCAAGTTTGTTCTTTCTTATAACAATTTTGATCAAAGTTATTGCCAATTTAACAATTTTCAATAGGATTCAATCGCTAAAAAACTGCGTGCATGTAGTCTTTTATGATTTTTTTAAAATTACTTCTAGAAATTATGTCCAGATAAAGTTTTGTAAAATTCATCAAAATTATTATTAGTAAAAAAAAAAATAGAATTGGCGCGAAAAATAATTTTGTCTTGAAGCGTTCAGAATTTTTTTTTTTAATATGACCACAATCGAAACAGGTGTAAATATTATAAAATCGATAATATCATCAACTGAAATTTTGTTGGTAACAAACAGTCCAATTTATTTAAAAAATATAATATATAAATTTGAAAAAAAATAGCTGAAAAATGGGCTCATTATCGGACTCGTGTTAAAAATCATATATTAGGTCACACTATTTTAGATAATTTTTTGACAAAGATAAAGAATGGCAACCAAGTTTAAAAGAAAAAAGTTTTACTTCGAACTCAAAAAAATTTTGGCAATAATAGCGAATATTATTTTTTCATGTTTTTCCATGGACGTATACTTCAAAATGAAAAAAAAATCGATATATCAACATTTATCGATATTTTTATCAGTTTAACCCGTCAGCGGTCGTGCTACGTACACTTTAAACATTGGGCGCGCGATGAGAGATTTTCTCACATGTACAGCTTCAAGTGCTTAATTTGATCAATAGGAACTTGAAAATAATTTCGCTACAGTGATTGTGGCTATTATACATTCATATTTTTTAAAAACCGTAAATACAACGATGATTGGCACTAAAAACCAAAAAATAATAATTTAAAAAATTCAAAAATGAAAATTCAACAAAAAATTTCACCACTTCTATCATATAGAAGAACAAACTTGGTGAAGATAGAAAAAAATTTAAATGCTTATGCCATTTGAAATTTTCGAGTAATCATCGTTTTAATATAAGTGTGAGAAAAAGTCTCACAGCTCGATCGCTGATGGGTTAAGAGTTATTGCCGTTTGAACGTTGACAAAGTTGCAAAAAGCGATTTTTTTAAAAACTGTAACTCTTAAAACCTAAGACAAAAATCTAAACATTCGTTGGGATATTTATTTTATGGGTTACTATTTAACAAAAAAATTTCAGGACAATAAAAAATGATCGGAGTCAGAGGCATGCGAAATGTCGTGGAATGCCTCATATATATCTGTCAGTCTGAAAGCAAAGAAGCAGAAAAAAAACTTGCTTTTTATCCGATGTGTACAACGAATTGGATTTTAAATTTTGCCCTCTATCCGCTCAGATTTGGGCTACGATATCTCAGAAACTATAAGTACTATAATAAAAATGACTAATACCGTTTTGACTTAGTTTTTAAAGTACGTCAGGAAAAAAAAAGACCAAGTCTTTTTAAAAAAAATCCACTTTTCTTTCACTTTTTTCAAAAATTTTGATTTCTCTAAAGCGCTCAATTTTATTTGTTATTCACATTTTCCGCGAAAATTACATGTAGTTCCAAGATTTTCTAGCGCCAATTTTAAGTGATTACAAGAAGTTTGGATGCTTTTATTTACATTTGAAAAATTCAAGTGTTGTAACGTATACAAAAGAAGTCGGCCAAGCCTGAACTTTCGCTCACAAATTTTATAAATGCACGTGGTCAGTGAAACAAAAAAATCAATGTAAAAAAATAAAAAGGGCTTATTTTGTGGAAAAAAGTTAATTTTTATTGACAACAAAGTTAAGATAAAAATAAATGATGTTTTTAGAGGCCTGATCTTTTTTTCTCTGAAAGTTCATGAAAAACTACGCAAAAATTGCTATTAGTTACTTTTTTGTTATACCCAGTTCCCAGCTGCTGCAGCCTCAATTTGATGGGATAGAGCGTGAAGTAAAAAATTCAACTGGCTGTCAAAACCGCAAAAATGGTCAAATAGAAAAATACAAAACTTGCCAAAGAGGTCAGGATCTTGTAGTATGAAATGCCTCTGTGAAATATGTATTGTTCCATTTCCATTTAATTATAATTAAAAAAATGAACGACAAATTTGAAATCGATGAAATAGAATGAAAACTTAACGTTTTAACGCTCACCCCTTGAATACTGGTTCGTCCTTTCCGTGCTTGTTACCCTCGCGATTCAGGCCAAACTATAATATGTTCGTAGCTGAGACATCAACAAAATAACCAAAAAAGATGATAGCACTGATAATGCTAATAATGAAATAATTTTTCAATTTAAATTCGTCGTTAATTCGTAATGGGATTAGTCGATTATTTAAAGTTTCATAAATGTAACGCGTATATTTGAGTTGTCGCGTGGGTAAAAACGGCGGTAACGGTTGAACTTTACTACCGCCGAAAGCTCGCGGATTCGGGTCGTTTTCCGTTAACCGTTGGGGTTACTGAGTCGGAATGCGTCGCGAGTCACAACGTTTCTCTGGGTGATCATTCAACCCCCTACCCCGTTAACTGCGGTTCTTCACGGAGTTTGTCCCATCTTCCCTCTCTTCTCGATCCTCGTACGCTAAAACATTAGACCAATCGGCTGGCGGTTTCATCCTTCCACCTATTTTTTTTCCAATTTTATTTTATTTTTGGTTATGGTATCCTTTTTCTTCTATTCCCCCATATTACTATTTGCGTCATGTGTTTACGTAAGTTCATCACACTTTCAAATGTGGAAAGAGAATTTATATTCAATTCTTCTCATATTCATATGCGTTATGAAATGTTTTGTTCACTTATTTATTTTAAGGGTTTACTTGTTTATTTATTCGTTCATTCATTGTAAAGCCCACCAAGGGAAATGAAAACTTAACTGTTACTGCAGGAGGCGGTGTTGTCATAAAAAAACTTTCGTACCTCGGCGAGCTTACGAATAATGGATATTCTGCATATTGTTTCACTCATGCAATAATTAGTGACGATTAGAGTCCTAGGCAAAATTTGATATCAACTTCACTTTCAACATTTCTTGCCTGTAATTTTCGTTCCGTATAATTGTTACTATATCGAAGGCTGCACTAAGCAAAAAATTTACAAGCTCCGCGGTTGGATTGTAGAGATAAATTTTCGGGCAATTCAGAAAGTACGTAAGGAATCACGGAACAATGTTAAGAGGGTCTCGATGCCTATTAGATCGACCTGGAATGCCCCATATTCATCTTCCCCCTCACTCTCTCTCGCTCCTCCCTAAATCTATGCCTTTTCTCTTTTACAATTATTCTTGGCCTCTTTTTTTTTCTATCAGTGCCTCGTGCAACTTAGTCACCTCATCATCGTCATCATCGTATCACTTTTACTTTTGATCGTGTGAATCAGAAGAGGAACATTTCCTCGTGGGCGAAGGCGAAAAATCAACGGCGTGCGAAATAGCCCGTGGGACCTCGGCTGTAAGGTTTACTGGTACGATGACACGCGACAGAGAAAACAAAATGAGAGTGAAAAGAGAGAGGGAGAGAAAAAAGAAAAAACAACAGGCAGAGAGGAAGAGAACGAACGATACTTTTTGAATAGGTGTGTTTGGTTGAAAACCAAGGATGTCCTGATATGTACTAGGAAGTCAGGATCCTCAATAACTTGTTACATTTCATCAACACGTTCACACGATGACCTTTCAGGTTGATAATTTATTTCTGTCTTTGATGGCAACTTTTTCAAATTTTTACGTATGACCATTTTTTTTGTATTCTTCTTGCAACAAAATTCCGTCATGCGCATCTTCAAAGGCGGGAACTCGAAAAAGAATCTATATGAATACCCGAGATTTTGCAATGGGAGAAATAATTCCCTCGGTAGAATTCAATAGAACCCCATGTATCCATATAGAAGCGCCTCAATCTCGTACATCACGAGATGCTGTGTCAAGTGCGTGGGATGCAAAAGGAAAAGAAGCTAGACAGAGCGCGCAAATAAGTACTTCAGGTGAACATCAGATATTTTTACGACTCAATAATTCCAAAGCAAACCTCAAGTATTTAATTCCACCTGTTATTTGATTGGCATAGTGAAATTTTCATGTACTTATTTTTTAATTTAAATTTGAACTTATGTGAAATTTAAAACTACAGAATGAAAGAACCTTAAATCGGGGTTAGATCAAAGATTCGGAAGCGTTACATATCAGTTACACATTGACTTATACATATAATAATATCATTAATTATGCATTATTAAGAATTGAATTTTGTAAATAAATACCGTATACACTCACATGAATATTATATATTTATATAAATTCTTATTTATTTGTTTTTTGGTTGTTCGCGGTACAAGTAAAAGAGCTTGCACTGACTGTAATTAACTTTAAGACAATTTGCGATAACAACGTGATTTTTGAGAGTCTTAATGGATTTTGATGTTTGTGCCACTTTGCTGCTAAGCGACCTAATCACAAACAGCAATGTTTCAGCAAGGTCACTGACTCCTACTGAGGCAGAATCAAGGCAAGCTTCCGCATTATAGTTTTCACACATTTTGTACCGTGAACGGTTCTGAAAACTTCCGTAATTCGAAAATGGTGTTATACGTTTTTTCATTAGCGTATTAATCTCGTATAAACACCCTCCTCTCCCCCTCCCCCGCCGCCGCCCGCGTGTTATTCCCACTTCATTTACTTACTGTAATAAGTAGTCCTAAATATAAGAATTGATTATGTGACATTTAATTTCTCCTTGGGAGGATACTCCATTAACGCCTCACACTCTACTCTATGTACTTTGCACCCGTTTTTCTTCCAATCTCTAGCAATGACCACAAATAAAACAATATTGAAAATTTGTGAGAGAGCAAATTCGTTTCACGATATCTAAAGAGTTGAAGGAAATTACTTATTGATTAATTAAATTGTGACGTGAGCATTAAAAAGGAATAGTGACAGTGTATATGCAAACTAATTCTTCTTGCAAAATATGCAAGAAGAATTAAATCGGAGGGTCTGGCAGACATGATGAAACATTGAACGGATATATGAGTGGTGTTTGAGGTATTTGGTCGACGATTCTAAGAATTTGTCCCGGATGCAACCTTGCGCCACTCTGACTAAAATTACACCGCTGATCTGCCCGCCCACGATTTTGGTAAATGAGAAAAAAAATGATTGAAAAGAATGTCAAAAAATACTCGGGTCGAATTATTTAAAAAAATTATCGTTTAATATTTCTCTTTACGTATTAATATTTCCATATGAAGGGTGAAGGCGTCCAGTGAATGATTTTTAAAGGCAAATTAAATGAAATGTAAATGGGAACAAACTGCTTCGATTATAGTCTTTAAACCTGTCCTTCTAATTTAATGGCTCCCTACAACTTCAACATTCTCATCTTATTAATCTTAAATGTTGCTTGCTCTTACAGCATTGCTGTTATTTTTTAAAGTAGCTAATTTAGGATATTCTGCAGTCTTTGTTTGTTTTTTTCTTAGTTGAGTAGCACAGTTACCAACAGCGATTCTAGTACACAACGTAATCATGTAACGTAACCGTGTAACCATCTATTTTTTTTTTACATCTGTTCAGGAAAACTGTTATCTGTTATGTGACATAACAATAAATAATTTCGATGTCGAAGAAGGTGTAACGATAAAGAGAAAAAAATACATAAATAGAAGAAAATAAGTAAAAAAAGCTACTGGGCACCTACTGGAAACTACTAAATAGTGCAACAATCTCCTTGAGATTGTTCACGCATAAAGGAAAAAACATTAAAATAAAAGCATCGGACTTACTAGGCAGAAAAAAATTTCGAGGATATGCTTTTTTTTAAATTTTTATTTCTTTATGTGCGACAGTATTTTACACAGTGTTTGGTAGAAATATTGATATAGAGAACCAAGTCGTATCATACATGTATTCGATTCTTGCCCTCGTGCAGAAGAGTCGCGTTGTCGGTACTTTATGTAAGGAAAACACGTAATTAAGGAAAAAAAAGAAGAGAAGGTGTACTGATCGCGCTTTTTAGTGGTTGAAACGTTTCTATCGTTGTTTAACTGTAATAATATTCCTGTTGGTGTAAAAAACGCCTGTTGCGGTATTTAGAATTGGATACTTAGTGGTTAACTTAATAACTACCGACGATTTATATATTCACATCGATAAAACACGATTTACAAGTTAACCTTAGCAATTGCTTATGTAAGTTGCCTGTAGGCCTGCCTTCTTCGAATGTAAGCTATTCGTCTTATTTCTTTCTTGACCGTGAATTATCTTAGATGTACGCAGGCTATCGAGAGCCATCGGTATGTCCGGAAATCGAGTCTATGGAAGTTTGTTTGGCCAATGCTTAATACAAAATTAAAATTACAGCATTAAAATTACAGCAAAGAAAAATTACCATTACAGCAATAGAAACGGGGGACAATCTTGAATGTATGGAATTTTTACAGTGCAAAGTGGAGGGGCCGGGTTAAAATTCCGAACTTTGAATGCTCCGACGGTTCAAAATTCCTAATTTTAATGTTCCAAAACTACAGGTTTCGTAAAGACCATACCAACGAAAGTCTACACAGTTGACTGTAAATGATGTAGAACGGTACGAGTAGAGATAGAAAAAGGATACAAATATGATTTCTTATACGGGATAATTTTCAGAAATAGTATGAAGACGATCAACGCTTTATTTGAATGACCAGTAATACGACATACAAAACTTCGCATATATAATATTAAGCATGCCACAAAATTCCCAAATTTTTATTATGGAAAACGAACTATATCAGAAAGTTTAAATATAATAAAAGCTAATAAGAGTCAGGTTCGTGAAAGATTTGGACTCCGGAAATCATAGCTTCGATCATCCATCTTGCGAAAACTGAAGTTTAGATAGTATGAAATTCCGATAAAGAACGTTCAGAACGTTCAAAATTCCGAAAACTCACAAATAAAGCAAATAGCAAGCTAGCCTGACGCGTTGAGATGGCAGTACCACTACTGTAATGCATGTGAACCATGTTTCCACGAATCAAGTGCCGGAGGTCGCTTAAAAAATAGAAGAAGTATTTCGTCATTGACTGAGAAATGTTAACATCCAACATACCGATAACGATAAGGATCCTGTCGGTGTGTGGCCTTCACGATTTCATAGATAAAGTAGCTAAAATTTAAGCCAGTGTTGAGCGTATAATAAAAAAAAATAAATTGTTGGTTAGCTTGAGGGCATAATTTCTAGTTGAGTTTCGAATGAGAAAATATAACATTGTCAATATGTAAAGAAAGATTTGAAATATTTCAAAATTGACGTAAAATCACTTCTGAATAAAAAAAAAAATTTCAAATAATTCATAGATTTATTGAAAATGATTCGCATTTATGCTACATCAACTTTACGTAAAATTTTGAAACTTTTAAAACTTCCATAGCCGATTATTTTGACGGTGTTCAAATTTTTGGAGTTTTGGTCTTTCGGGTAAAATTCTTTCGGAGTTTTGATCTTTCGCGGTAGTATTCTTTCGGAGTTTTGATCTTTCGTGGTAGAATTTTTTCAGAGTTTTGATCGTCCTTCACGTTTTATTGTAAACATATAATGTAAGGATGTTTTAGCTATCGACGATTTTTATCGATATTCTTATTTTCGGAACTTTTCCCTATACAAACGTTCGCCATTCAGGAACTCGAATTTCTAACACTACAATTTTTCGGAACTGTGGACTCTCTAATTATGGGAAGTTTATACTTGTTTTATGTGCTGTGTTTTCATGTCGACGCTTTATCAGTCGGTCCCATGATTATTGTCATTTAATTCCTTAGTGTACTATTTATTATTTTCGGTTATATAATAATTGGAATTATGAATTTCCACAAGTAATAAGTACTAGATAATAAATTCGGAATTTTGAGCGTTCTGGTCGTTCAAAATTCGGAATTTCAACCCAGCCCCAAATTGGAAATTTTCATGAAAATAAAATCAAATTTCTTGTATTATACAAGAGATTTTATTTTGCTTTCATGAAAATTTACTCCTTGTATAGTAAAAATCTCAAACATTCAAGGTTGTCCCCAGTTACTATTGCTGTAACGGTAATTTTTCACTTTGAATTCTCTTCGTGTAGAGATTTTGAGAATTGGAATTTATCGTTGCGATTTGCAATAACGTTATTTAGGTATAGTGATTCTTTTGTTTTTCTAAGAACTGTTCAAATAAATTCAAACCTTGTAATTAATCTTTTATCCTTATAAAATTATTGGATTGCTTAAATAAAATACAGTAGTTCTGAAAAGATACGACACATAAAAGAACCACGACCGAATAAAAACTAAATTTTCAAAAAATTTCGAATTAAAAAAAAATTCGTAAAAAAAATGTTATAACTTACTTTGAAGATCATTTCATTTATTTGGGCATAGTTCAATATTTTATTCAAATTTAGAGAGTGGATGGTGGATCAGTCACCCTGTTCGCTTCGGATCTTCAAAAGGAAAATTTTTCCTCAACGTTCGTCCGACCGGAATAAAATTTGTAGTCCACGGAGAAAAAATGCAAAAATCGGCTGAAAGTTCTTTATTGCGATTAAACGAGCGGCGTGAAAAAATGTTCACTTCGAAATTTTCAGATATCTCTCTCGCACTCACGCGACTGATCCATATCCTTAACATGAAAAACATTCATTAATTGTCGGACTGTTACTCTTTATCTATAACCAAGAGTCACGTCTGTGATTCTAACCAAAAGTCAAGACTGAAAAAAAATATCCGTCAGCTTGCCCACCCGCGATCTTTATAACCTTATTTTTTAAATCTCACTACTGTCACTGTAAATGAAAAGTCAAAACTGTATGGGTTCAGCTATCAACAAACACAGTCTCACATATCACCAAAATGTTACCAGTTATACTAGTTTGTATCACTAGACAGCGACTGCGAATTGAGCATCAAAAATGTGTGCGAAAAACGCCACCTTTTTTTGATGCCATGAAAAAATGAAATATTAATATTTCCAATATGCGTTAGACTACAGAGTTGTAAATAGTCACGATCGAAAGAAAAATAAAAATAAAAAATACGTGAACCCGCAACATCTTTCAAAATGCTGTAAATAATTAAATATCGCGGAAACATTATTCAGAAATTTTCGAAAACCGTTCGAAACCACGTTGCTTGCTGTAAAGAGTCTCGTTAGCGACTCGTCTTCGACATTGTAGCATATGTAAATGTACTTGTCTCGAGTCGCTACCGTGACTCTAGATATCGGTAACTAGCTCGGATGAAGGTGAATTTGGACATTATTGTTGAAGACGTGAAGTCTACTATCTCTTTCGGTTTTATATTATTATGAAAGTATCGAGGAGAGTTTATCATCTCATGAAACGCATCTATTATATTCAATTTGTCGTCAGGGGCGGTGAAGATATATCCGTTGCCGTCTTTTCCTATGCCCGTCAGTTTTATTTTGCTTTTATGCAGTTCATGTTAGTTCTGTTCGACATGTAGCTAATCGAGTGGCACTCGGTAGCTTTTCTGAATGCGAATCGGAGGGCCTCTTGACTTGTTTCAGAAAGCCACGTATGTTTCTGATAAGTGGGTTTCTGGCAAGGGGTCAAATTTCATAAGATTATGTAGGTATGAATCTAATTTCATACCTGCTTTTACTTACTTTTTTAGAGTCGTTTAATTTTTGGGGTACAGGTAATTCTGAATGGAAATGTTTTTATTAGTGGGAACTGCAGTGTTCATAACGTGGGATATAATTGTGCTCATTTCAGAAAGCAGTTCATCAATCTCTTCAATTTTTTGGTTTCGGTTTGTGGCGGGGGGGGGGGGGGGGGGTTCTATATTTGTATATTCCTCGATAAAATATCGACAATTTTGTTTCTTTAAAGTTACAACGTTTAGATTGGCTTTGGGGTTCAGCAAGTGTTGGGTTATCGTTCCAGACTCTGAGTTTTATAGTTACTACGTTATGATCACTATTATAGGGGATTGTGCCTATATTGATATTATTGCAACTGCTCAGAGTATTATACATATATTAAGATACATATGCGTAGGTTTGTATGTTGGTTCGTTCAGGGTGTAGATATTAAGTTTAAATATTCAGCATACATCATTTGCTGCTATTTTGATAATAGGTATTGCGTTGATTTATGGTACTCACTATTCTATCGATTCCTATGCATAATGAATATGGAATATATTCAATTTTAGCTCATTTTAACACTGATTGCGCTGAGACTGATTTCATTTGTTTCGCTATTGTGGTAGCGATTTCATTCTTTAGCTTATGTACTCATCGCGTTGGCTCTTGTTCTTGCCTCGGAGGACAGGGGGTCAAGTCGACACACGGAGCTACTACCCACTGTGTCAGATGACTGCCGCTGTGGAGTATGGAAGGGGGAAGGGCGTTTTGACTGTGCTATGTTGTAAAGCGGCTGTGCATATATCGGTTTCTAATAAAGGTGATTTTGTAGCCTGTGCGTATGAGGTGTTGTTGTTGATATCGCGACGGATAGCATTGGCTTTTTGTCGCGATGTTTTTTAATGTTGCGTTGTCTGCTGCTTGATGACTCCAAATATGAAATTGAAGTAGGACATCCTTTGTAAGAGGTTTATTCACAATTTGCCCATTTGGGTACATTTTTTTTCACCGATAGAGATTATGGCTGCAATTACCAGGACCATGATTACCTGCATGCTTCACTCAGCGGAAAGTTGGGCCACAGTTTTTGCTGGCATGACCAATCCTCCGACAGTTTGTACATTGGAATAGCTTAGGTCTTCTTACGTGTTTCCATCTGATCTGTTGATAAGTTAAGCGTTCCATTTTAAACAATGAAAGTTGGGCGGCAGTTTTTGCTGGCATAAGCAATCCTCCCACAGTTTGTACATTGAAATATCTTAGGTCTTCTTACGCGTTCCCATCTGACCTGTTAATAAGTTAAGCGTTTCGTTTTAAACAATTCGGTTGCGTTGCTATTACATGCTATTTGCATTAGACGATGGAATTTCTCGTGGCGATTTTTATCTAACTGAAGCTTCGTGAGGTTGATAATGTCTACATTATTGAGTTTATGGCTTTTGATTTTCTCAAGACTTTCTTTGATTTTAAGTTCTCCTTTGATCCCATTGATTATAAGCGTTTCAGATTGAAAGTTTTTTTAGCGTATACACGTAGTATGAGATTTTTCCCGTGATGCATTTTATGATATTATCGGAATGTTCTATGCATGTGGCACGGAATGTATGATTTATGTTCAACTTCATGAATACGTTATTCAGCTTGTACGACTGCAGTCCGACAACTGTATTCAAAATATTTGTATTCTTAAATAACTGTATGGTAAACTGTATCTTCTTTTCAAAACATCTGTGATCATAAATATGACTATGTTGAAATAACTCTGTGGATTAGTAAACTGTATTCTTTTATAATCTCATTCTTAAATATCTATATTTAAAAAATATTTGTATTCCGAAATATAATCATGTTTAAATATCTTCATTCTCAAACACCTCGCATCACAAACATTTGTATTCTTAACCATAAAAAAATTCCCCATTCAAAAAACCGACAACGATGGGTGTGCAGTCGACGTGTGGCTCCGGCGATCTCCCAAGTTAAGCATCCTCGAGCGAGGCCAATACTTGGTTGGGCGACTGCTTAGCCATGCACTGCCTCGCGCATTAATCGCTGAGTAGGAGGCAGTTTTTCTAAGCTTCTAATGGTGCTAACCAATTGAAAGTCGCCTGTAAACGCCGCCGGCATCGGCCGGATTATTCACAGTTTCCCTTGACCGTCGTGCAAATGCGATACAGTGGTGCATTAGGAAAGAGTGACTGTGGGCAACACTCTTGGGAGGTCTCACAGGAATGAGAAAATTAGTGAAGGAGGGTTAAAGTGAAGGGATGGGGTCGTAAAAACCCGCAAGGTTACACGCAAGAACAATAAAAAATAAAAAAAATTCATTCAAAAATATCTCTATTCATAAATATCTGCATGCTAGAACAACTGTATTCATAAAGATCCCTCTTCCAAAATAACTGTATGTAGAACAATTGGCTGCTCTACATCATCGCAGTTATTTTGAAAGAGAGATATTAATGAATACAGTTGTTTTAGCATGCAAATACATTTGTGAATAGACATGTTTTAGTATGCAAGTATTTATGAATAGAAATATTTTTGACCATATTTATGATGACAGATGTTGAAGAATACAAATGTTTGTGATGGAAGATGTTTGAGAATGAAGATATTTAAGCATAATAATTTTCAGAATAGAGATATTTTTTGAATACAGATAATTAGGAATAAGGTCATTTAAAAAAACATTTTACTTACCCACAGAGTTATTTAAATATAGAGATATTTATGATCACAGATGTTTTGAAAGCAAGATATTCACCATACAAATATTTAAGGCGACTTCTCACTTTAGACGCTAAAAAAAGGCTATTTTCATGAATTTTTTTGATAGGTTTATATTATAGATATTGATATAAAAGTTGTTACACTTAATAAATACACTTTCGAAATACATAAAAAAAAAAAATTATTTATTTAAGTCACTATTTATACACGAAAATGGTAGTTAATAAAATGTCCTAAAAAAATTGTAGGTATGCGCTGTTGATGAAATTTCGGAGATGGATCATCTGAAACAAAAAAATAAAACGGTTTTAGATTCAGCATGTTAATGATTATAGCGCATATCATACGATTTTTGATATATGCAAAAATAACAAAATGGCGGACATTTTTCGAAAAAAAACAAAAAAACGTGTTTTTTCATCGTTTTTTGCAAAAAAAAGAGTAAATATCAAAATAAAAAAAAATCTTTGATATGCGCTGAAGCTATAGTTATAAAGCATATGTGGTTAAAATTTCATAAGGATCGATTTAGTAGTTTCGAATATTTTATCAACAAGCCGTCGAAAAACGTTGTTTCGAAAAAAACGCGTTTACCCTCCGAGCGGAGCAGATTAACGTGCTCAGGTAGTAACGTAAAGGTCACACAAAAATACAGTTAGACTCCTCCGATATTCATAAAATTTTAGTATCATACTTTTGGATATGTATACTTTCGAAAAATGTAATAAAAAAAAATCGATTTTTTGAAAATTGTAAAGTGAAAAGTCGCCTTAATAATATAGATATTCTGAATACAGTTCTCGCATTGCTTGTTAATAAATGATTTTGGGTATCAATGTCCGTTGAGTAATTAAGTGATGAAATTGTCCTTTCAAAGGCTAATATTTAAATAAACAACTTCGATGCTGTGGAAGCTTCAAAACGTGGTAGCTACTTAGAAAATGGTTGTGGAGTATACAAAATCTGAATTGACGTTTTTTTTTGTTTACCACAACATTTTTTAGAATAAATAACAAGATACATTGTAATTATTTAGGTTTGTATTTTAAAATAAGCACGTAAACTTTTTTTTTTCAAAATTATCGGTCCTTTAATTATGCAACTATATTTTCAGTCAATACTCTTCGTTATTGCATTTTTTTGTTCTCGAACTGGGCCATCATAATCGTCTTTGTGGAGTTAAAAATAAATGTCCCTGAACTGAAAAATAGTGGATAAACTGAATATCTAACCATTCGAAACATGAATGTTATTAGTTAATTAATTGCTCTATTTAATTTTTATTATGTGTATATGTTTCGTTGTAAGCGAAAATTAATTTCTCACTTTTCACACAGCAGAAATATTCAATTATTGATCAATTCATTAAAACAAACGAATTATCACAATACATAGTAGAATTGAACAGTGAATTTAATGGAAAGCATGAAGAGTCGAAGATAGCACTGACAATAAAAGTAGAATGTAATAGTCACAATATCGTCAGCAGCTTTAATGATTATTTATGATAATGTCACATTGGGGTATCGATAATTCCATGGTATTATATAATTAAACCAACCCTCTGCTGATGAAGTGTGTATTTATACGTAGACCATGTATATAATTTGTGTTGTTCAGTATCGGTCCTAATGATATATTTGCCTGATATAGGGTTCAAAATAGGCTATATTAATTTGGAACGGATATCTAACATTTTTATGAGAATCGCTGTCACCGTGCATATGGACTATAAATTTATGGGATTATTTTCGCTTGGTGAAATGAAAGAAAATAAAAATAGAGTTAGAACTTATCAACAACGTTACAGGTATATCTAACACGACAAACTATTCGAATTTAAATTAACACGAAACACTATTTTCCTGGCGTGAAAGGTTAAAAAATTGCATAGTGTATATGTGTATTTCAAATACACATTTTATTGTACAGATTTTTTACGTTATGACAAAATAATACAATATACTAACTACCAATTGTCACGCAGTAATATTATAAATATTGGATGTAAACACTTTTATATATTTGAAGGAAATAGAATAAAAAATCAAATTTTGATTACTTGTCGAACGATTAGGAAATCTCTTGTATTTTTACGCAAAGATAAAGAGTATGTCAAAGTTTTGTCTGTATAGTGTAGAAGAATTATTACCTGTTGCGCAAACACTCGCTCGATTCGATATCCTCGCAGGGTCGTGAATTAAGCAGGAATTCTATAAAAAGTTTGACCGATAAATTTACGGTTTACGTGTTCATACAAATGTTATCAATATCGAGCTAAAAATATGACTTTGCATACAAATGAAGAGTGATGAAACGACGGAAATACTGAACTTTTTTCAAATTACCATTTTTTTAAATCCGTCATGCAGTGCTTGCACAATAATTCACGGGTAGTAGATAAGACAATGGATAAACGATTCTATTGATTTCCGCTCCGACATGGTAGAAATAAAAACTTAAGTGTTTCATTCCCTATTTTAAACTATGCAAACATCAGAATTTGGAAGAAAAGAATGTATTGTGGTCGCCATTATTCTCATAATCCTTTTTTTTTTATAGTGCGCGAAGATGACAAGTTCAGCGCCACTTTCGTATTCATTTCACAGGGCATAGTAACGCTGAATAGATTAATACAGCATTGACTTTGCGTAAAAGTTTTTTATTTTTATTTTTAACTCAACGAAATTGATTCTGTATTTTCGTTTTTTCTTTCCACTGAATTTCGTAGTTCAATGCAGCAGTCTTTAATCCAATGGAACACAACGGCGAGAAACGTATAATTTCTTTTCTATCCACCATTTGTATTTTTTTCGTAGAATATTGCTCTTTTCCATTACTGGAGGTGTCTCAGAATGATTTTCAAAGCAATCCCTTCCGCGAAGTATTGAAAACGAGGTAATTCGTCGATAAGCTCAAATTTCATTAATCTTTAAATGGTTGTTTGCAGGGAGGTACGTCGGATCGAGGCCAATAAAGTTGCGAAAGAGTTCGTGGAAGCAGAGAAATCTTGAAACCGTAAGGAAAAAGGAAAAAGAAAAGCAAGCTTTGATCGGCCTGTTGACCGGTCGGTGACGCGGCGCGACCTACATATTTATGCCACGTCAGAACACTCACTCTAGTTATTCGGAGGAATGAGGATATTCCAAGAACTTGGATTTCAACGCGATTCTCTCCAATAATGTGAAAATCTGTGTACTCACTCGTGGCAATTATTTATCGTTTAATTCTGTATCGTTTGGAAAAAAATGTATATTGTGTATTCCGATGGCATGAAAGGGGTGAATGCTAACCGAAAACTTTATATCTTTTTTCCGAGCACTTCGTTAGATAGCGCGAAAAACATTTGTAAGAGACAAACGAAATATAAATAAATTTATGAACTGTAATCCCGTCAACTCAGATTTTAGTCATTTGTTTTCTATGTATCATTCAAGCTGTCCTGTCAAAATACCCAAAACAATACAATATACAATCCCATTGAAAATGTGTCACATTCAAAATACCCCCTTAACATAAATTTCCTTCATTGGCTTGTATTCAAAAGATCCCGCTTTGTACTACAAGTATGAAAGGCGATTTTGCTTACTATGAAATAATATTGTTTGGTATAAATAAATAACATAATGTATGAAATACCGTTATACTAATTTATACACTTTGTTTAAGGGCAGGGTAAGGTTTTAAAAGCGAAAAAGGCACATTTTCATGATTTTTTTGCGCCGATATGAGTAATATTGTTTTATTCATTTTATATATATATTATAGTATAACTTCGGAAGTATATTAGAAAAAATTTTTAATAAAAAATATTGATAAATATGTCCGTGACAGCGAATCTCCGGAGGCGCCTTGAAAAAAAGTTGTTTTGCGGTGAACATGATAACTCGTTACCGGATCATGTGAAACAAAAAAAATCGGTATGCGTTTTAAAGGTGATATGATTCCCCAGGTAATCAGGGTTTTTTTTTCATTTTTTGCAGCATTTGGAAGTGAAAGACCCGATTTTAGCTAAAAAAATCTCGGTGAATTTGTTATTAAAAAATAGAAAAAAATAATTAAAAAAAAATTCGCCCTGATTACCTGTTGATTTATGTGTAGAAATAGTGTTTAAATTTTCAAAAGGATCGGTTAAGTAGATTTTGAGTTCTAATGTTCACGAACTTCAAAAATGACGTTTTCAGGAAAATCGATTTAAATTTTTTTGTACTCGAACATCCAAAATTAAGCATCAATAAAAGAGCATGAATTTTTATACTTACACAGAATCATCAATGCCAGCTCCGTACAGTGAAACACTGTCATTCAGGATGTCCAATGCATCTTTTTGCTCTTGTCTACGTTGAATTCTACCCGTTTTACTTGTACGTGCAGCTTGTTCGTTCGCTCTGGTTATTCGTAGTTCATCAGATAGGCGCGCCCACTGGTGAGCACTTGGGCCGGGCCTGTAGTGAGGCCCATTTCATTCAAAAAGGACAACAAAGCAAAAGATCCCTCATTGAAAATGCAAGCTGCTACATTTGCTGCAATTTCAACAACGATTGCAGTACCGCCTACTGATTTTGGAGAAATTTTCCAAATAAGTTCATTGAAGCTCTCATTGTTATTTTGCATAAAACCTCCAAGACATCGCCGCAAAAGTGCGTCCTTGCTCAAATCTTCATAGATTGGCTTTATAGCTTCTGTAACATCTATAGGAAGAGCATTGTAGCTGTGTTTAAATGAATCCAGAGTGTTTTTTTTTCTGCCGCTTTTTGCCATTCACACCAAGAGTTCTCACCGCTCGGGCATTTGTCGGTCGTTTGAAACGCTGTAGCTCCGTTAATTTTGCTCCGATTGACTTGAAATTTTTACACAATACTCTCGACATATTGTACATTCAGAAAAAAAAAAAATAAAAAAAAATACAAAAAAAAGTTTAAAAACCTTACCCTGCCCTTAAAAATTCATAGGTAATATATATATATGAGAGAATGAAACGCGCTAGATTTGTATTAATTTAAAATTATTGCTTGAATGAAAAAATGATAATATGATGATTTCGTATAGTCATTCAAAGATAATAGTTTGTAATAAATATATATTTGTTGTTTTGGAAGTTTTACAATTATGATTTTGTTAAATTTTCAAGATGTTATGGTATGGAATCAATTTCGTTTAGGGTTTTTTTTTTCTTATTTTTTCTTATCCCCAACTGAACTGTATCGCAGTTGCCGCGGGTGAAGGGAAATTGTAGAAAACTGAAGAAAAGCTTAGGGAGGCACCTCTTCAGCTGTGATGCAATGAGTCAGCCAGTATACGGTTGAAGTGTCGCATCCGCACGATAGAACCATTCACGGGAGGGACCCGGAGCCGTACACCGACTACTCAGGCATTGCAGAGAGGTGTTTTGGACATGGACCTATGAAAGTGGAGCCTGAACCAGGCGGGATTGCAGCAGAAACACTTGAAAAAAAATTCAAATTTCTATTATTGTTTTGGCTGGGTTTCGAACTCGGGAACCGCGGTGTACGAGCCCGAGCCCCCATCCACTGGACCAACCGCTCTCTCCATTCGATTATACTAGAAAAATATCAAACCAACTGGCCAAGCTTTTTTCACCAAAGAATTACAACTTTGAGAATTATCAAATTCATACGACACTTTATGGAGAAGTCCACTGCCTACTGCCTCCTCTTCTGTTTCATAATTTATATGTAAAATTAATAACTCCAGATGTTTGATATAAACTGTTCTAAACATAAAAAATTCCAAAGATTTCGTAGCTGATATAGAAACAGGGGGTCACCGAATAATTGAAAAAAAATATTTACGATAAACTTGGGAAAATGTGACTAGCCGACGAAGTTTCATAACCGCAACTCACGGAATTAAGGTAAATCGCTGAATTTGAGCCATCCAAGATGAAGGGCTGATAATTTTTGTACTCACACATAAATACGAGATGAATTAATATTTGCAACTTGAACGCTATTTACCATCTAGTTTGGTATTAGTTAATTCGTAAACATCGACTGTTGCCAGTCCTACGAACCCTATGAATATAGGAAAATCGTATGCACGTCGAAACTTACTGAATTTTTACGTTTGGTATTTCCAAGATATCGTAATAAAAAACTGATCACTGTATTCCGCAAATATTCCTGAATATAAAAATGCTTGAATTTTTGGACGTTACCGTTAAAAATCGACGGAAAAATAAAAAAGTATTCATTGTGAAATCATTCAGATTTCAACAGGAATGAGACGGGAAATGGCGCGAAAGAGCGTAGCAACTCTGTAGTCGGCGTCCGCTAGCACATGCCTTTAGACGTGACAATTTGGCAATTTGGCCGTGTTATTCTTTCCGGTACTCGAACGTTTTTACCGCATTTGATGAATATCGATAGGATTGATGGTGATTGGCAAACAGACAAAATCTCTGTCCTTGTGTAATTCCTTTGCGTAAATACACTATATAGGTTATAAACAAAACTGACAGTTTGGGCAGAGTAACGGCCATGACACGTTTTACAATCCACTACGCTCGTCAAAATTCAGTTATTAAACCTTTTTTGAACAATAAAATCATATAAAAATATCTATTCTGCGCTCTTTACATTTGTAAAATAATAAAATCATTGTTTTAAATTCAGTTTTGCATTTCTAAACACTGGACTACTTGCAGTATTTTCAACGCAATGTTTCTTTTTGCACATCACAAATTGGCCCTTATTTTTGACAAAGTCATTCCACGCTTCATACTTATTTTCACTGACTTAACGTTTTTTTTCGAGAACAATTATGGCACTTTTTTCTTCTGACAGTTATTTACAGGGCAGTTTTCATCATTTTATAGCTCGCCGAAAAATATCGAAAAGTTTATGAATCTACACAATAAATTCAAAACTTTGATAGTCCTGCTTGTACGTCTATAAAAAATCTATCTTCGCGAAAGGAATACTTCAAATCCCTGAGTACGATAAGCTAGGTTTTAAAGTTCGAAGATATATTTATTTAAGGCAAGTTTAGAAATGAAAGTGCCAAAGTGCCAAAAATATATCGATAACAGAGGAATTTTATCCTTACTTTGCGGTTATATCAACTAATTATTTTTATTCGGCCTTACTCTTTTATAAACATGCTGTTTTTAATCACTTATATTATCAGATTTGATGCTGTTTTATATCTCCATTCCATGAAATAATACGTCGAACAGCGGCCAAAGAGCACCAAATATTTGTCGAGGGAATCTAGGCTAGATTCATTAATGAAAAACGTACAATATCTCAAAATCATTTTAAAAGTGAGATGAAAAATGAGTCTCAAGTACCTCAAGCTATATAGAAAAAAATAATAATATAAAAATAGATATAAAAGAATGTAATTTCCATATAAATAGGGACTGCAGAATCCAAAATGTCAAACAAATGAAAAACAAGAGCATGGAAACTCGTGATATTGAAAGACAGGATCTCTGGTTTCTTCCCTGGAGAATCCTTAGAACAAGCAATTTATACGTCTTGTCTCGTTGTCAAAGGGTGAGTAAATGGCAGAAATAGCTGGAGAGGGTGGAGAAACCGGTGAGACCGAGGCAAATCCTTTTGGGGTAAGTATTTGAGACTTTACTTTCCCCCCTCCGCTCTTTTAGGCTATATATCTCTCGCCGCCACAAATCTCATTGATTACCGTTCTCCCCCAGTAATCTCTCGTCGAAGATATATTGTACTAAAGAACATTCATATAAGACTCGGGAAAATATGAAAATTCCGTGAATAATTATTTTTGTACCAGAGCAGACTTACGACGGTGAGAGAAACAAAATTGGCGAAAGACACGGGAATGGGAGGAGTCTCTTACCAAACGGTGACATGTACGTGGGTCGTTATTGCAAGGGCTTGAGGCATGGTAAGGGCCTCTATGTTCTGAAAAACGGCGCGAGATACGAGGGCGAGTGGCGTCTTGGCTTGAAACACGGTCAGGGCATTTTTTGGTATCCCGATGGGACACGCTACGAAGGTACAAATGAAAGAAGAAAACAAATTATTAAGCTTTCGCCGATAGTATTTTTCTATTAGAGAGAATTATAGTTTTTTATTAGAAAATATTATTCATTAGCCTTAAGGTATATACTGTACTGCGTGCTAGTCAAATGAGCGCTAAATCACAATTATTTTATGCCAAGCTTAAGGTATTCCTTTCGCGGAGGGCCGTATTTTTTGGGCGCATAAGCGGGGCCCTCCACATTTGTTCATAAATTAGGCTGCATTTTGTTTAAAAAAGTTATAACCAATTATTAATCCCAACTGTAAACATAAATCGCAAATTTCAGCTTAATTGTGTAAATTATGAAACTTTTTGATATTTTTTGGAGAGCTACAAATGTCAACAACTGCACTGTCAAAGAGAAAAGCTGGACTTATTGTATTTGGTTAAAAAAATAGTGAAATATGAATGAAAATACGTATAAGGTACGCAGTGACATTGGTAAAAATGTGAGCCAATTTGTAACGGGCAAAAACAAGAATAGCGTTAAAAATATTGTAAAAACTGCCGAAGATAACATAACCTCTTGAACGTCATGGCTACGAAAAATCGTCTGCTGATCACATTCTTTCAAGTTCTATCGTGAATATTTTCTTCAAACGTCCGGTGACTCTCTGTTTTTATTGCTGCTACGGAATCTTTAGAATTTAATTTACCGCAAGACAGTTTATATCAAACATCTATCGTTATTTAATATATGAATTGTTCAATAGAAATGTGAGCAACAGGTCATTTCCATAAAGTGTCGTGTAAATTAGACGATTTTCAAAGTTATAATTCTTTTCTAAAGGTTCGGTAACCTGACTTGATATTTTTCCAGTGGACTGGGATGTGCTTTTACTTTTATGTAGAAAAAAATCCGTGAATTGTCAAATATTCGAGTTCGTGAAAGGAATACCTTAATCCACTAATTGAACCTAGTGTTAGTGGATTTATATCACAACATATCTTATTAACGTAGAAAAATATTAAAAACGATAGATTTGCGAAACCATCAACTGATTAATGCAAATTTCCATGATGGCACATTTTCATTGGAATTCGTCAAAAAATAATCTATAATTTTTAACCGATTCCAATGCACCACGTCTTATTTTGTTTCTCAAGAGATCCTTTACGAATTACGTAGATTTTTTCTAAGCTTAATCGTTCCACTGTTGCAGCCAATTATTTATTTAGCGAAAAAAATCTCTCATAAACAAATTGCTATAATTTCTAAACAAATAAACGTCGAAAAAATCTACATGGTGAATTCGTAGAGGATCTCCTGAGGTACAAAATAAGACGTGGTGCATTAAAATCGGTTAAAAAATATAGATTATTCTTTGGAAAGTCTCAATGAAAATGTGTCATAATAGAAATGTGCCACTATCAGTTAATGGTTTCGCAAATGTATCATTATTAATATTTTTTTAGATTAATTAGATCTGTGATCTTACAAATTCACCTTCACTATATATAATAATTAGTGCATTAAACTTGGTATAAAACATTGTGAAGTTTTAGCACTCATTTGATTAGCATGCAGTACAGTATTTACCTTAAACCTGGCTTATTTATTTCCACCCTAATATTCAACCGGTGAATGATGAAAAAATTAATTATTCATAACTCCTGTTAAGAGTCCACGAAAATGAATTTTCCAAACCACCCATTTGACTATATACGCTTAGCTTCCTTCGTCCATTAGGATTAATTAATGACAAAAAGTTTAATTTTTGATGAAATATCTTGTAATTGATAACTCAAAGTCATTGGAATTTAGTTCTTATCAATGATAAAAAGAATCGCGTTGTATTTATTTGATTTATTTGTAATAAGCCATAGTAATTAATTTTTGGAACATGTTACTGTCATTATTTTGCTGAATGCTCAAATCAATAAATAATTTGATACAATAGAATAAATATTAAATACACTTTTAAGGAATGAGCGGCTCCCAAAGTGATTGTTTATTGGGGAAAAAACCGTTAACTTTTATTTGAAAGAATAATTGGTCGTTTGTCCAAAGTGCCATCGTGATTTGACGAAATTTGTGTATACTTTGTAAACATATATGTTCGGTACACTAAAGGTGACTGGAAACGTGACACAAAGTATGGCTTCGGCGCTTATTACTACGCGAACCGTGACGTCTACGAGGGTGGCTGGAAGAAAAATCTTCGTCACGGTCTTGGTACGTATCTTTACGAAGCGACCGGCACAAAGTTCATGGGTACGTGGATAAACGATCGTTTGCAAGGTCCAGGTCAGTTGCTTCATCTACATCATCGTTTTCACGGCTGTTGGGAGCTCAATTTGGTAACATTCCACGTATTCCGCACATAGTACACACATTCTCTTCTCATGCTTACGTATATTTGAGGCTATATATATATATATATATATATATATACACGATTTGAAAAAGACATTGATCGAATTATTTGATCAGTAATAACAATCTTAATATTAATAATATCAACAGAAGAATCTTGATGTCTGTTATATTACATAATTCACACAGAAATTAAGAATTTCAAGTTCTTTAACGAATTTACGTAGTAACGTTGCGGAAGATAGGTAAAACTTACCTTTTTGAAAAAGTCAATAACAATTCGATCTTTGGAGCATAGCAATAGAGCTCGTACTTCTCAAATTGTTTAATCCTTACGATACAGATCTATGTATTTCGAACGTTCCGTACATACGGGGTCACGGACGATCCCAACCGTTTTTTCAGCTATAATTATAAAAAGAAATAGTTTTGTTGATATTAATCGTTCATGAATCGAAAGTATAGACTCTAAGGAACACGTTCATGGAAAACTTATTCATTTAGAATGTGCAGTTTGCACCCAAATAGTCGGAAAACTCCATTGTTATCTCAAAGTAGAGGTTCAACACAACAATAAATAAAACGTTACACCTCCCTGCAATACAAAAAGTTAAGAAAAACTTCTTTCACGGGTGGCCCTAAAATGAATTTTTATAAAAGGACTAGTGTAGTGACCACGATCTCACTAACTACGGAACATGTGAAATCTTATCGGTATATCTGTAAAGGGTTTTGCCCACTAGGCAAAAAAAATGGAAATGCTCCTACTACAAGCTCACAACGCAAAATAACGCAGTCTAGGGTGATGCCATGACCCCAGTTTGTACCGTAAGGGTTAATAATAATTTTATAACGTGGTCAATCAAGGTCTATATTTTTCAGGTCTTTTTATGCGTTTAGATTAATTCACATTTCATTTCGACTATGTGAAAACCAATGGTACATTGAATTTTTGAGATCGAGCCTTCAATTCCAACAAATTGAAAAATAATTGTACTAGAAAAATACATTTGGATTTTTCAAGCTCTTTTTTTCGTACCGTAAAATCCGGTGGACGTAGATTTGTGGGTCCAAGATTTTTGATTGGTGATCATTATTTAACGGTCTATGCAAAACTATCGTCTCGTTTATTGGTTCACTAAACGACAAATTTTATTGACTCATTTGGCCGAACGATCGTGTTGTAAATAAAACGAGTTTCGACAAATTCTCGGTTCTCGTCATCAATTATATATTTTCCATCGACGAGATCGATTTCATTGGCGAGGAAATAACCTTTTAAATTTAAACGAACCACCGAGTCTCTTTCGTCACCGGAACATTACAGTGGTCTAAATTCTACAGGAAGTAAAAATACTTTGACGTTAACTCATTCACTTTTTTTATAGGTTACTGTATGCGAAATAAATCTTTAGATGTTTTCATTTTGCAGATTGTTTCTTAACACTACATATGTTTGCAAATAACAAATAAATGAAATAATATTTAATTTAAAAAAATACATAATATATAAGTGTTTAGAAAAAGGCGAAATATTGCAAAGCAAATCAATTTTGAGTTAGCTTGTTTCTTTGAGATTTTGAAACAATATTTTCTTTTCCCGATATAGCCCTACGGACGTGGGTGTTTCGTTTTTGAAAATGGCACAATGCAACACGGTCACTACATTCACCAGAAAGATCCAAATTACCAACAAGACGATATTCAGCCCGGAACAGTAATTTTTTATAGAACTCGAGTGTTGAATTTGGAAATTGACGGTAGGGTGGAGAGAGATCTATATCACTGCCGGCCACGATAAATTATTTATTAAAAAATAATTATTTATAAGTTTTTTAAACGACGTCAAGCATTATAATGCTTATTATGCAATGATCTGTAACGTTGCTAATGCTTCAATTAACATTCACAGCAGTGTAACTATAGTGCATTACTACTAACAGTAAGTATTAAAAAAAACTCATAAGGCTTGAAGATGGTTGAATTGCTTTCGGATTTTTGATGATTCGCTAAGTACGAAAATTCTGCTATGTCATATAATTGGCAGCACGACAGCTCTCTGTATTATTTGTGTACTCCTAAACATCTCTATGGTTAATATCTCTATTCGAATTTATATCTCTATTCATAAATATCTTCATTAAAAATAACTCTATGGGTAATTAAACTGTGTTTATAAATAAACCTATTCTGAAATATCTCTATGTAAAATCATCTCTATTCCAAATTATTTTCATGTTGAATTATCTCTATTAAAAAAATCTCTATGCACATACATTTCTATTCGTATACAACTCTATTCATAAATATTGTCCAAAAAATCTCTATTCGAATACAACTCTATTCATTTTCAACTCTATTCATATACAATTTTATTCATGTAAAATAATCGACAATCGAGCTGTGCTGCTACATTCTGGGAGCTTTCCAACAAGCAACACCAGCCGACACAGTGTAACACAGAGTAACACAGTATCGTATGATGCCCGGGCTGCGCTCTAATTGGAACGCACTCACAGTGCGACACTGTGTTGCTTGTTGGAAAGCTCCTTCTATCAATTAGCATCAGATAATTCATTGATTGAATGTAGCAGCACGACTTCATTTTCGATTGTTTTACAAGAATAAAGTTGTATCGGAATGAATAGAGTTGTATTAGAATCAGCGTTGCTAGAAATCGCCCAATTTGCTATCTTTTAACACAGCGGCGTCGCAGAATTTGGCAACGCTGATTAGAATAGAGATTTTTTCGACAAAATTTATGAATAGAGTTTTATACGAATAGAGATGCATGTGCATAGAGATGTTTTTGAATAAAGATAAGTCAACATAGAAATATTTGAGAATAGGGTTATTTATGAACACAGTTTAATTACTCATAGAGTTATTTTGAATGTATTTAAATAGAGATATCAACCATAGAGTTATTTAGGAATAGAGAAATAATACATAGGGTTATCGTGCTGCCCATATAATTTCATACTGGGAATATGTGTGTAAAACATTTTACTACATCGAAAAATTAAGTTCTATAAATGGTTTCGGTGGCCTTTATGAAACCTGAAATTGTTGAGACCTTTTTCAGCTATGGTAATACATTTACTGAATGTTTTTATTGTGATAAAAGTGAGAAATAACTGAACAAACCGCACCGTCGAATTCGAGCACCTGACAAACCGAAAAATCATTTACTGCCTGAGTTTTTACTGTAGCAAGTCGCAAAATTTTTCACACCTATGCAAGTATTGTATACAATATAACACATTGGTTTTATTATACAATATTTTTTCGCACAAATACAATTATTTTTCATCGATTTATTGAGTTTTTTTTTTAAATTTAATATTTTACATAAAATCGATTGCTCACAAGTCTGATTAATTTTTAACAATGTTTCCAAATATTTATTTAGAAATTCGAAGCATTTCGAAGCTTTAATGGATACAAAAAAAATTCAATTTCATCAATAAATCAAAGAAAAATAATTGTGTTTATGCAAAAAATCATTGGATTGGCTTATTATTTTTATAAACAATACCTATAAAAATGTGTGAGAAGATTGACTGGCAATGACAAAAATTTGGAGCACTTGAATCGTTTTTTCGACTTTTCGGATTCTGAGTCTATCGGGAACGGAAATACAATTTAGCAGTTATTTTTTACACATTTCATACAGTAAAAACACAGTCAAAATATCACCATGGTTAGAAAAGGTTCCGTTTATGTCAAAGTTTTATAAAAGTCCCCCCCTTAAAAAAAGTTTAAGAAAAAATCACGGGGAGTCTTGAGGTTCATTATTTTCACAAATCACCAGTAAAAATAAATTGCCAAAAATGGGAACTTTTTTTATAATTACTTACGAATGTACTGGATTATCTTGTTCCGTGAGCTTTTTCAAAAAATCTCGTTCGTCAAATACAAAAATAATGCACCTTTTCCCAACCTTCAAAAGCCGGGATACCCTCTCTCTCTCCCCCCTCCCCCCGTGATAGGAAATTTCTTCACGTTACCGAATGGAAAAGGAGAGACCGATTAACACGGATATCAGTCAAGTACATTTGTCAAATTCTCGTAGGAAGTGAATCTCAACGACGAGGCGTTGAATGACGGAAATAAAGAGGGTGGCAAGGAGGAACCACCCTCGACGGAAGTACCGAAACCGCTGAAACGAGGAATTCGTTCTATTTGGCGAGCTCGTTACGTCACTCTTTACAATTCGGAATTACTACCACAAGCGCCAATCCTCGTTAAGGAAAAAGTGAGTGTTTATCTTAGAAATGTTTGTTATTACTAGAAATTCTGCGAATCATTTATATTTTTTTTTAAATTTCATCCTGCAATTATTCAGTTATTTTTACTCAGAAATTACTACCTTTTGATACTTCGTAAAATTCTTAATCAATTGAATAATTCAATGATTCATTACTTCATTTTAATTATTCGTGGGATATTTTATGCCTAATTAATTGTTTTAAGTGAACAATTTTGTAGTCGATTATCGATTCCATTAAATACTAGTAGACTTTTCATTTTAATCCAATATTGAAGGAATTATAGAAATTAGTAAAATTAATCTGGCTTTATCAGAAAAGTAATTAAATCGTACTATCTTTTTCAATTATTCTAATGCATTTATTTTACAAAGCCAAACTAATCCTATCTCCAAGCAAATTATTATCAGTAAGTATAATGGAGATAATGTTTTGAATGATCGTTGGAAATACGAATCATATCGTTTTTCTTTCTAATAAATTACTACGATGATACTTTTTTCGCACACATTGTCATCTGAAAGTGTGCGTTATCAATATGGAATAACGAGGTTAATTTGAGGAAATAAAAAATTATTTGTCGACATTGAAATCACCGTTTACAAAATTTATTAGCTAAACTTATAAATTAATATTTTGATTCTTGGTGTAAATATCCACCGATGATAGCGGTTGTTATGTACTGAATTTCGTTTGGAAAAATAACAACTATTCTATCATAAATCAAGATTCAAATAATCTATTAGCTACACGAAGAAAAATTTCCAATTACTAAAAATATCTATAAAAATGACTGTGGTACATATTCTGGCGGGACCATGCCATGCGTTTCATTTTAATTTACAGAGTAAGACAGTGAAAAATTTGAAACTGAAAAATGTAATAGAATTCATATGGCTTATCACTATATTATAGCATGACAATTTACAAGTGAATTATTTTCAACTCGTAAAATGAATTTTATTCTTCGCGTATACCGACAAAAAAATTTTCCTCTATAAATAGGAGTTTCAGTGAGCCAATTCGTGGTTTAATTATTTTATAGCTTTCACGGTTCTTTCTCCCTTCCCTTTTCCCGAGTTCATTGATTCCGTCGAGATATTAGGGCACAAATTGAGACACCGGAAGTTATCGCGACCTTTTACGCTGCAGACAATTAGTTCGCTTAATTTGACACGGAAGCTTCTTCCTTAGTTCCGTTTCGGGCTATGTTTCACCATAATCATTAACCGTTCTCCTAAATTCAATAACGTAAATCCAATAGAAGCATCGTCCTTCATTCGATCGTCGCTTGGATTAACCCCCATCGATTGAATTCTCTATGAGTGCTTCCGCTCGTTATATCCGTCTTTGAATAATTTCGTACTTTGGAATTTTTATTAATATACAACACGATATCCGGTGTCTGCTATCCTCCTCCCTGGTGTTAAAGATAAATAAAAATACAGTTGTGGTATATTCGAAATAATGTTTCGTCGTGTATTTACGGAGAAATATTGGGTTGGCAACTAAGTTCTGACTCACTTCAGACACACAGATATATTTATAATTTTGTTCTTTATTTGAACATGTCAATCTACAATATAATCACCAGCCGTGTCTATGACTTGCGTCCATCTAATGGGCAAGGACTGAATGCCGCGCTCCCAAAACTTAGCGGGTTGCTGCTCGAAAAATTCCGAGATTACGTTTTCGACATGGTCGAAGTCTCTGAAGCGTTGATCACGCAGGAAAGTTTTAAGGCCTCGGAACAGGTGATAATCCGAAGGTGCCAAGTCCGGGGAATACGGTGGGTGTGGAACCGTGGTCCAACCAAACTCTTCCAGTAGCAGGCGGTTGATCGAAGCAACGTGGGGCCAAGCGTTGTCGTGCAATAAGTGCATCTTTGTCACTCTTCTCCTCTTTACTCGCATTGCAGTAGCCAATTTGCGAAGCTGCTCGACATATACGTTGGCGGTCACCGTCCATTGTCCAGGGAGTAGTTCGTAATATATCATTCCGCGTGCATCCCACCAGCAACACAGCAAAACCTTTCGTCCGTGGGTCTCTGGTTTGGGCTGAGCTGGCGGTTCTATTACGCGCGGCAGCCAATAGGCCTTCCATTCATTGTTTTCGTAGAGGACGTAACTCTCGTCTCCAGTCACAAAACTGCCAAGAAATTCCTTGCGTTTCGGCTGCAGGAGCAACGACTGGCAGATGGATACTCGGGCAGCCCGATTGGCATCGCTCAACTGATGAGGTGTCCATCTCGCCAGCACTCGCCAATAGCCGAGTGTATGCAGCCGGTTCTCGATCGCTGTACGACTATAGCCGAGTGTCTGCGCGAATTCCCGAGTGGTAGCATTTGGGTGCTTCTTCAGCTCTTTTGATATGGCGTCGTCTTCCAATTCAATAGGTCGACCGGAGCGCTCTCGATCTTCCAGGCTCGTATCACCGGAAGCGAAGCGACGGAATCAGCGACTCACTGTCGATTGTGTTACGGTGGCCTCTCCGAGAACAACGTTGATATTGGTGGTTGCCTGCCTCGTACTGCTGCCACGCCGAAACTCGTAATATATTACACCTCGAATAGCGCGCTCGTCCATGTCGAAAATTAGACTCCCGCAGACGTCCGCAGCCGGGCTTTTATACACACCGTGCGAAAACTTCTAGAACATTTTAGCAGTTGCCAGTTATGGAAACTTTCTCGAATGTTCTAGAATAAAAAAAGGGAGATTTAAAAAAAAGTGAGTCAAGACTTAGTTGCCAACCCAATATTATAAATGACTGTATTACAAAAAAATATTCAAATTTTTTCGTCACAATATTATTGGTTTTGTAACAGCATTATCGTAAACTATATTTTGATTACTTATATGTAATGTCGCGTACGAAAAAGCCGTAGCCAGGAAAGAAGGGCCAATCTGTCGCAGCTCGAACCGTGCTAATTTCTTTTATGCTCCACTGTTAAATAGTGCGACTTACAGTTTACCTAAACATTAGCTCTTCGTAATAAACCGTTTTAATAATAAAAACAAGTATTTTCTAATTTTTCAACTCTGAGCTGCTTCATCGATTATTTAGAAGAAAGTATAGGTCATGGGTGCCACCGGGGCACTTTCGAAAAAAAAAAATTGCAGAAGTCTCCCAACTATAGTGTAATAAATTTCTCTTTATTCGATTGAAATTTTCTCTTATAGTCTTCGAATTTGGTCTTTAACAATATAAAAAAAAGGAACAAAATCCACATTTCGAATAATTTAATTGAGGATCGATATTACATTAAGTAGATATATACATCTGGATTTGTTTTTTTATTTTGTATAAATTCTATACATTTTTTACGCTTATTTTTTGTTTTGTTTCTTTTGTGACCATCAATTCTAATTAGGCAACATAATTCAATAAATATAATTTATAAACCATTCTATTACACACATTCATCTAAAACAAAACGAGCAATCTATCGCTCTAATACTCTTAAGGGTTAAAACCACTGTAACGGCCTCAAAAAATGCCTTTTTTCGACAATTTTTTTCGAGTGGAAGGAAAGGTAATAGAATAATAATATTCGGGGGAGTTATTAAGCATATATTTAACTGTACCACAAAAAACTATGATTGAAAAATATTACAAAATGGCGAGACCAGAGCCATTCCCACGAGGCTTGTTGAATTCGAGGTGCTCTGCGGCACGCAGTGTAACTGGTGCAATTGTTGATCTGAAATTAAAAAAAAAAACCTTAATCTAGACCCTCATAGCTAATGAAGTACGTAGGGGATTTTTAAAATATTCATTTTTGTATTATTGGCGAGTGTTTGAATGAAGAGGTTCAATTTTCGACAGAAAAAAGGGGTAATTATTTGTTGATAAAAAATGTTTAAATGAACTTATCGAAAATTCCTTACGTATTTCACTTCGAAATGTTATTTTTAAGATATTGTCAAAAATTCAAATGAAAAGTATGAAAATTCTTAGAGTTATGCTGCGTGCCGTTTTGAAAAATCGTGTTTCGAGAAAAACGCGTTTAAAGTTTTGAAACGTGGTACTAAAATGACCGACGCGCTCGGGGAAGAGCCCGAAATCTTAATGAAATTTTTTTTTTTTCAGGTATAAACCTTTTTGCCTCATATTCAAGAGGGTTCAACGTATATTTTAAGCCAATAAAAAAAATCGATTTTTCGAAAATTCTATAGTGGTTTTACCCATTAATTAGTCAGACGAATCTCTCGATTCATTATAGATATAACAAAAATGAATACAAAAATATACAAGTATTAAAGACTTATCTAATGTCGCGTGAAGATCGTAATATTCTCACATGGGAATAGACGCACGTTGGACTATGCTGAAGCCAGATGATTGTTTGACTCGATTCTTGGGCGTAGTCAAATAATCTAATTTGATCCTCTCAATTTAGAATCGATGGTTTTAATGGTGTTTCATCCAAGGTGCAGCAACGGCCCATTAACGTAAAACGTAACGGTGACGAATTGAATGACGACGGTCTTCGTTCTCTTTTCCTTTTATATCTCGATTGACTGAGAACTCACGACGTTATATAGATAATATTTTTACGGTGAATGAGAAATAGATATACGGTAGAACGGAATATACGGGCGATTGTGCCGACAATTATGTAAGTTATACAAATTACAGGAGAGACGACATTGTTTTCTCGATAATCGAAAAATAAATCATTCGTTTCAACGATAGCTTATTGCGGGGAGAATTTGAGAGAGATTTCTACGGAGGGGGAAAAGAGCCGTTATATATAACAATAATTATTTGCGCAAACCTCGAATGCGACACACACACACACACACACACACACACACACATACCACACACACACACACACACACATACATACGTATGAGCAGATACACGATAGATACATATTGGCACTTTTCGTCTAACAGCACCTCGCTACAATACTACATACAAAAATTTATACATTTTCTCAAGCAACAGCGATAGGTGCGCGGTTGGTGTATGGCTCCCGCAATCTCCCAATTTGAGCAGCCTTGTGCGAGGCCAATACTCGATTGGATGACCGCTTAACTGTGCACCAGCTCGCGCATCAGTCGCTGAGTAGGAGGCAGTATTTCTAAGTTTCTGATGGTGCTAAGCAACTGAAACTCAGTAATAAAAATGTAGCCGCCTGCATGAAATCTTTTCTTTTTTTCGTTATCCGATTGTTTTGCAATTTTTATTGTTAAAGATTGCTTCCTAAGTACTAGCATATTAAAGGAGTACGTAGGTGAAGTTTATAAATTTGTTTTCAAGTTATCGAATTATCCCCATTGTCCTTGAACTGAATACATGTTATTTTTCGGCTTTCATTCCCAGGCCTCAACGGAATCTTTGCCGGATAAGTGTAGCATGAGCGAAGTCTGGAGCGAGAAGGAAGAATATTTGAAATATCCAGAAGTAGAATATGGTGAAGAGTACGGGAACGATTTTTATGGAAAAAATTCTCCCTCCGAGTCAGTGACGCCGGACTTTGGTGAATAAATCGAGGAAAAAGATTTCTTATAAATTTTTAATCTGTTTATTCAGAAAATTATGTTGAAAAAAAACATATATGTATGCGTATTGAAACGTTCCGTTAAATGGGTCCTTGGACCGACGTCGACTTGACCTTGAGGATGGGAGTTTTGACGAAACCTTTAATTAAAATAATATAATATTTTCCAAATACGGGATTCTCGAGAGTTATCTCTTTTGGGATAGAATTTACGAATTTCTTATGATCAAGATCTTATTTGAGACCCTCTGGTTGGTTTTTTTTTTATGATACTTCCGGGTGTGAGTACCGCTTTCATGTACGATTGCGTTTCGACTCTATCATCGGCATTCGAGTGAATAAAAATGAGTTCGCTGCTGAAAAATAAAAGAATTTTAATTTTACATCGGGAACTTAGTATTTTTATAGAGGTAGTAAAGTTGAATTAATTAAAAAGTACTTTTTTAGCTGAAGAATTAGAGGTAAAACGGTCTTCTAGGAGACGAGAGGTGAGAGGAACGCAGATGCTGGGAAGAAGTCGACAATCGAGGTCGTACCAAGGTTTTCACTCCCACTCTTTCTGTTTTTTTTTAATTTCCGATGTTAACGTGAGTTCGAGTATAATTTGCAGGGTGTGCATGAAGCGCGTACACTGCTGTACGTATTTCATATAAGATGAAATATAGCAAATTTTAATGTAGAATTCAAACAGAAAAATGCAAAGATCTTATGGATCGAATAGAGGCGAAGGACAAAGAATAAATAATCGTTGCCACGCGACTTATTTGACACGTCAGAGAAGCTGATGAACTAAATTACAAAAACAATTGTTTTAATCATAATTATTTAATGTTTCATGGCTAAATAAACATCTCGCATTTACTGGATGTTTCGTTGCAGAAGCGTTAGATAAACTAACGAAATAAAGAATAAATTATTTTAATTTATTTATTCATCTTTCAATCCTTCAGAATAAATTAAGAACGTTAACTGTGAGTTATAAAAGTGAGGAGACGAAACTAGAGCTTGATGAATATTTCGATTGAATTCCCTTTTTAGTAAAAGTCTATTTATAGTATTTATTGTATATAGAGGCAAATCCATATGTCTCTTTAGAAGATGAACCGGTCAACGATGTTATAGATTTTACTCGAAACTTACATAATCACGTGAAGCATTTAAAAGAGTTTGTAGCGATAATTCGAATACCTAAAGTGAAGGAATAATGTAAAAAAAGGCGATAAATACTTTTCATATGCAATTTTTATTTATTTTCATAAAAACCTTACACCGTGTCCCAGCAAACTTTGAGACACAAAATATTCATAAGATATACACTTATTTAAAAAAAAAAAACATCTTCAATCGGTAGGTTCGAGAATCCAATTTTTTAGTAACTGAACATTTCAGTTAGCACAATTGAATTTGAATGCATTTTTGTGATGCGGACATCCAGTATTTGATTGTTTCTGCATTTTTTGCAGCGAAGGAAAATCAAGCATTTCAAGATTGACAATGCGTTCGGATTCTTCCAACAAAAAATTCGCCAACCATTTTTTTTCTCTGAACCCTTCACGTAGATAGTTCTAGCATTATATATTGAGTTTTAAATTTAATTTCCGCTGTTTTTTCAATAAAAAAAAAAAATTATTTATAGTTTACGGTACATTCCATTTTATTCGTAGTATTGTCCTTCAGAACCCGAGAAAAAAATTACAATTGGGCCGATATCGTCCCAATATTGCGCCAATTATGTTCAACGGTTGGTCGGCGGTCGATGCCAATACTGGGCGATCGTCGATTCAAAGTCGGAATGATAGGCTGGGTCCTACGGTTGGTAGCTATCATTGGGCCAGTACTAGTTTTGGTACTGGGCGAGCGTTGACAACTATCCTACTGGCTCATGACGTGTTCCGTTCTGTCTGTATTTAATTACTCCCGTGAAAAGATTTACAAAAGGCCTAGCATCAGCCCAGCATCGCGCCAGCTATGCTCGACAACTGGCCGGGCGTTGTCATCAACGTGGGGCAACGCTTGGGTTAACTCCGTAATGTTACACCGGTCCTACAGTTGGCGAACAGCGTTAGCCCAGAGTTGACACCAAAGCTGGCCCAGCGTTGGTGCCGAGACTGGTCCAACGTCGGCCGAGCATCGGTTTTTATTATTAGATTATTTAATTGCTATTAAATTTATGTTAATAATTATCATTTTCCGAGTCTATAAGAATATTAATTATCTCGAATGATACATATTTAAAGAAAAACAAAAAACCAAGTACGTTTATATTTATTCAAGTTACATATTTTCTGCCTGAGTAGGATTCGAACTGCCTACCTACGACTTTCCTTCCTAATGTCTATATCACTAACTCGGAACCCTAACCACTACACTATCGACTATTTCGAAACTTAAAAAATGTAACTTTTTCTATAACCTGATTCATACTCCAATAAGATACGATGACAAACAAGTAATAGATTACTAACGTGTATAAAAATAAAATTCGAGGTCTCTGAATCCGAAAAACGGTCAATTTTTTAAAACTCTGTACAGAAATTTTTTCAGTATGTTTGAAATCTGCATTTCAAATTTGTATAGTAAAATTATGAGCATTAAAAGAGAGCGCTTAATCTGATATATCTATGGTGGCAAAATATTGATTTTTATAGAAATTATTGATCCTGATGAAGAATAATATCAAAATATCACAACACCTGTGTAATACCGTATGGTTTTGTATATTTACACCAATTAACGTGGGAATAGTTTATGATGATTGAACCTCACATTTGTAATCATTGTAGATAGCAATCCATAACAAATTAATACAATGTTAAGACAGTGGGATCATGTACGGCTGACGTCCAAGGCCCTATGCTGGCCCAGCACCAACAGTTCGTTGTCTGCCGGTATTTACATTGAGCTCTCGATCTTGACAACACATTAAACGGTAAACATTATCGGCCCAAGGTTCGCATAATCATCGGCCGCCTACTGTTGCCTGATGTTGAAATTACGCGACAGGGCCAGCATTGGCATTTCGTTGTACGCCTATGCTCAATTTCAACCTTGGTGAACAGGATCGGCCGCGCATCGGCCCAAGGTTGGCGTAACCGTCAATCACCTACTGTTGGCTGCCGTTGAAATTACGCGACTGGGCCAGCATTGGCATTTCGTTGTATGACTATGCTCAATTTCAACCTTGGCGAACAGGATCGGCTGCGCATCGGCCCAAGGTTGGCGTAACCGTCAACCGCCTACTGTTGGCTGCCGTTGAAATTACGCTGCTGGGCCAGCACTGGCATTTTGTTCTATACCTATGCTCAATTTCAACCTAGGTAAATACGATCGGCCGCGCATCGGTCCTACTGTTGGACGCCACTGGTTGGGTAGCCAATGTTGTCCCGAGCGCTGGCCGTATGGTAAGTATCGGCTATTTTTTCATGGGAAGCTACGACCTTTTTCCATCTTTCACGTAACAAATGGATGCCACGCCATTAGAAATCATTGCTTTTTGAGGCCATCCATTCATCGATTCATTTTTTGATATCTTCAAAAGACTTGAAATGCTGTGATGACAAATCATTCTGAATCACTCGAAACAAATGATAATCAGATGGTGCTATGTCCAGTGAATACGACGGGTGAGGTAAGACTTCTCAGTTCACGTCCTCTATATACTTTTTTACGGTTTCTGCTGCATGTGGCCGAGCATTATCATGGAGCAAAATTCGTTTGTTATGATGTTTGGCGTACTCAGGCCGCTTTTTTCTCAATTCCTGGTTTAGTTTCATTAATCGTTGTTTATAGCGTACAGCTGTGATCATTTCACCCGGTTTCAGCAACTCATGGTACACCATACCTTCTTGATCCCACCAAACACACAGCATCACCTTTTCAGCATGAATTTGGCATTGATGCAAACGTGAATTTGGCATTGGAGCAACGTTCTGGTGTTGATGGACCTGGTTCACCTGGCAGTATCCATGCTTTTTTTCGTTTGGGATTTTCATAATAAACCCATTTTTCATGGCCAGTTACGATTCGATGTAAAAATGACTTTCTTTCGCATCGTTAACGGACAACACCACTGTGACCCCCTATTTTTTTCACATTTTTCAAGATTTTTTTTTGTGGAAAAAAAAGAGATATTAGAATTTTTTTTTTGGGTTTTATTCCTTGTTTATTAATGTATCAAAAAACATTTTTTTCACATTTTTCACGCCGCATGGTGGCGCTGGGGAAGCTCTCGCGTCATCTCCGCAGTGGTTTACGGCACGCAGCAGAACTCTCTTCAACGTCGATCTGAAAAAAAATACCGAGTGTTTTCGTTAATAATATGATATTTTGAAGAGAAGTACATAGGGATTTGGAAAAATATTGATTTTTTAAAAATAGGCACGCCTTTGAAATTAAAGAATGATTTTTGAGCAAAATTTCTCGTCGAAAATAGGCTATAACTTTTATAATTATTGAGATATCGAAAAAATCCTATGTACTTCTCTAGATAATCTACTTTTATTGATACAGTAAAAATTTGAAGTCGATCGGATAAAAGTTGCTCGAGTTCTGCTGCGTGCCGCACTCAAAAAAGTGGTTTTGAGAAAAACGCATTCAAAGTTTTAGGTTTGTTAATTTATGTTATAAATTGAAAAAAAAAATATTTACCTTCAATCAGCGATGCCGGCACCATATAGTTGGCCTTCAAGAAGCAAATCGTTGTCTCCTGATTCTTTCCTCGAACTTGTTAAGGCTTTTCTCGCTTCTTTTGCAGCGTCTGTGAGCGAGCGCTCCGCGAGCTGGATCCGCGCTGCGTCGGTCTCAACGCAAAAGTTGAAAGAATTTGGGCCGATGGTCATCCCCAACGTCTCCAGTACTTTCATGAGACTTCTCAGGCCATCATTGAACACTAATACCGCGATATCAGTTGCAATATCAATGATTTTTTTGCTTCCGGACTGGCACTTGGAGGCTATTGCCCAAACTGATTTATTGTAGTTTTCGTTATTGTTTTGCGTATAGCCACCCAAACAATGCTGCAGCAAATCGTCCCTGCTCAAATTTTCGAAGATTGGCTGAATTGCCTCCAATATTTCCTGAGGAAGAGGCGGTTTATGGCGATATTTAGAAATATCACCATTTGCGACCGCGCGCTGCCACGAACACGACGACTCGGCTCCTTCCGGGCAATCGTCATGTTGTGGCTCACTGTCTGTGGACATTTTATGTTTGATAGTTGCCCAAATTGCCTTCCTCATTTTGTCAACATCATCGCTGTTCCTTCGAATAGCCAAGCCGTAATATGTGCTCAACTCGTCAATCAATTTTCCGGTGAGCTTTCCTCTGCCAGACAATGCTTTTTTTTTCACGATTTCGCGGAGGCGCGTCCCCATACGGTTTTAGACATGATCAATGCACTCTTTTTTTTTTATCTCGAAATCGTCGTATAGATCGCTATTCGATATGCCCAGAAACGTTTTAGAATCGCCGTCACCAGCGCCCAGCTGCGCGGGACCCCGAGCGTCGCGGACCGCTGCACCGCTCCACAAAATATTCAATATCTACGAAAATAATTATTTTTTCGACCTGGGTCCAACGGCATTTCAATCTTAAAAGTATTTTAGATTTTTTAAAATGGTTTTCAAAAAATCAATTTTTCGAAGCCGTCACAGTGGTGTTGTCCCTTAAAGCAGCAATTCACAAATCGTTTTTCGCTTTTCGAGTTGTCTCTCGTTTAATTGATGTGGTAACCAATTTTCCGCTTTTTGAACCAGTCCAAGATTATGTAAACATTTGCTAACAGCCATTTCAGTAACGTTTAATATATCAGACAATTCTTTAAGGATCTGACATCGATCTTCATTGAGTAAGGCCTCCAATTCTTCATCTTCAAATTTTTTTGGCTGTCCTAGACGTTCTTTGTCTTTAAGGTCAAAAACGCCACTTTTGAATCGTCTAAACTAATCTCCGCACATTGTCTCAGATAGAACATGTTCACCATAAGTTTCTTGAAGCAAGCGATGACTTTCAGCAGCACTTTTTCTTAAATTAAAGTAAAAAAGCAAAGCTTTCCGCATGTGCTGTTTCGTTGGTTCAAAACCTGACATTTTCGATATAAAAAAAATAGTGTGTACAAGTGAATTCACTCTCGAATACTGAACCCCATCTCATATAAAACAGCGTGAATTAAGTTTAAAACCCAATATGATTTTTGAGATCAGTCTCATCGTGGGCAGATTTTTCCTTATATATTTTTTCTTATTTTGTTTTTCTATTATTTCTTATATTTTTTTATATTTCGTTTCACACCAACATTTCTAATATAAAAAAGTCCTATTTGGTACGAAATGACTAAAAAAAAAAAAAAATTTTTTTTGAAACTAAGAAAAGAAATATGAAAAAATATCTCTCCACGATGGGACTGATCTCAACAATAATTTAATTGGTCAAAGTTTTTTTTGTGACTTTGTTGAAATAAATCAAAAGTGTCCAACATCTTAAATTTAATGACTTTTTGCTTAAACGTTGAAAAAAATACAAGGGACGATTTTCAATCATTATATCATAATTTTTTCCGAGAGTCTGGTAAAAACCTACATTAAAAAAACGTTCATTTTGATCCAAATTGACTGGAAAAAAATGAATTTTTTTTCAAAATGAGAAAGAAGTATAATGAAAAATCTGCTTACGATGGAACTAGTCTCAAAAATCATTTAATTGGTCAAAGTTATTTTGTGAATTTTTTGAAAAGAATTAAAAAGGGCAATAATCTTAAAACCAATGTTTTTTTGCTTTAAATCTACGATTATTTTTTGTTCAATTATTGACGGCGAATAAATTTTCGTAATTGTTCATTTACCTAACAGCGTTCTTTCTTTCTTAACTTTCAAATTCCACACAATCCTCATCAATCCCAAACAATTATTATTCCGATCAGGATTTCAAAGCCTTTTTTCAAACAGAGATGTTCTGGAACTGTTAGAGAGAATCGAGTAAGGAAAAAAAATGTCATCAATACAAAGTCTCCACGTGGAACTTATGCAGTGAAACGAGAGCAAAACCGCGGAATCAATTACATTACTGTAATGGATTCAAAATTGGTGTCGATCGTATCTACAGTTGCAGGGGTTATTCCATTATTGCCATCAAAGAGGTATAGTTCGCATGAAAAAGCCAAAATCGAGACACCGTTTTCATAAGCGTTTCACCTATACAATCGATTCATGGGTGGGGATTGATGTTCATGATGGACACTGTAATAATATGCTACCAAGTGTTCGTTCAAAAAAATGGACATGGGTAGTTTTTATGAGGCTCATCCAGATTGCCATTGTGAATTCTGTTGTAATATTCAAAGCAGCTGGGGATGGTAAAAATAAAGTTGGAAGAAAAGAATTTGCAATGTCAATTGCTAAAAGTTATATTTATGGTAGTCAGAAAAAGAAGGAAAAACATAAAGTGATTCGACAAAGTAAACAAAAATACTGCTCTAATTGTTCAATAAGAACATATTTTTCTATGAAAGCTGCAATTTATGTTTTTGCAGTCCGTGTATGAAAAAAAATCATTAGAATATCTGTGTGACTGTGAGAGGCGAGGGGACTCACTATGATCAAGCACCCCGTATAGTAAGAGGCAAGGGTACTCACAAAAATCAAGTACCCCGTATAGTAAGAGGCAAGGGGACTTGCAAAAATCAAATACCCCAAAGAATAATTTTACCACATCGACGCTGTTGTCTCTGGGTTGCTTTGGGAGTAAAATCATTATGTCAATTCGGAAGTGGACATATTTGATCCATTATTTTGTATTTTCTTTCTTTGATAAAATAATCTGGATAACATATAAATTTCATACTTTTCCATCTCAACTCAAGATCGCCATATTGGATCTGCCATTTTGGACACCAATTTTTCGATCTAATTTCATTTGAAAGTATGAGAAATATGATTTATACTCATAAAATGTTCATAAAAATAGATAACCCTTCAAAAAATCCAGGAAATAACTGAATAGTAGCTCTTTTTTGGCCGCCATATTGGATCCGCCATTTTGAATATCAATTTTTCGATCTCATTTTGTTTGAAAGTATGAGAAATATGATTTATACTTATAAAATGTTCATATAAACGAATAATCCTTCGAAAAATCCAGGAAATAACAGTATTCTAGGTCATTTTCGGCTGCCATATTGGATCCGCCATTTTGGATATCAATTTTTCGATCTAATGTCGATTACAAGTATGACAAATATGATTTACACTCATAAAATGTTCAAAAAAGAGATAACCTTTCGAAAAATCCAGGAAATCACCATAGTGCAGCTGATTTTTGGTCGCGATATTGGATCCGCCATTTTGAAAATGGAACAATGCATTGAAAATCGTTCAGAAACATGATAATTACATAGGCACACAAAAAAAAGTTGGTTGTGCGGCGGATACGACTATACTTTTCCTACGTACTTTGAGCTGCTGAATCGAGGTTAAAATTGAGATCCTATGTACCATTTTCTTGATAACCTCAAAAAATGATGGAAATAAGCCATTATTCTCGTTTAGCGCCAACTAGATCGCTTTGGGAGGGTCCGTTGGTTTCATTATACTTAGATGTTCACATATTCACATCAGGTCATAAGTATCAACACTGTAGGAACCAAAAAGCACGGATCCAGGACCTGCAGAACCCGTATATTTGGCGAAAACTACGAAAAAAACGCATTTTTTAACGCCAACACGTTAAAAATACTTCTAAGAGTTATATATCTGTAAATTTTTTCACCGACCTATTTTATACTTTCGAAAGCTGATATTACTCCACCGACAACACTCCAAAATATCTGGGACCGCTTAAAAATGTCTATCGCCTTCTGCTATAATGCACCTTTTTTTCTTCAAACGACCTATTTAATGGATTTCTTTTGCGTTTTATGCCTTTCCTGGATGTTTCCCTCTTCAACATCCAACAGAAATCTGCCATCATATTAATATCCCAACGTCCCTGATATCGATTTTCCATTTCTTTGAAATCTTGATGGAAACGCTCTCCCTGTTCTTCACTGTAGGCGCCAAGGTTTTTAGAAAATGCATCCAAGTGGGAATGGAGGAAGTGCAATTTAAGATTCATCAAACAACCTTGTTTACCGTAGTTGATGACCATTTCCCTGACGATTTCTTCGTAATTCGAGCTTTTGTTATTGCCTAAGAAGTTCTCAACGACTTCTTTGAAACTGCACCACGCGGCTCTCTCTGAGTTGTTCATTGTCATGACAAATACTTCATCTCTCAACATCTTTCTGATTTGTGACCCATCGAAAATCCCCTCTTTCAACTTAGCATCCGAAATGTTCGGGAATTGCTGTTGTAAATAAATGAAACAATCTCCCTCTTTGTTCAAAGATTTCACGAACTGCTTCATCAACCCAAGTTTAATATGCAAAGGGGGTAGCAAGATTCTATTGGGTTCTACTAAAGGTTTTTGGATGATGTTGAGTGCTCCAGGATTCGAATTTGTTCTATTGGGCCATACTTTGTCCGTGTAATGGTTTTTCCGATCCCTGCTATCCCATAAACATAAGAAGCAGGAATTTTTCGTAAAGCCGGACTGCTGGCCCAATATCGTAGACAGTATTTTTAAATCGCCACAGGTCTGCCACTTATGTTCGACGTAATTGATCTTCTTTAGAACCTTCTGAATGTTTTCGTAACTTTCTTTTAGCACCACTGAATGGGCTAGCGGTATCGGGGCATAAAAGTTGCCTATGTGAAGCAAAACTCCTTTGAGACTCCGCTTCGATGAATCAAGGAACAGTCTCCATTCGTCTGCCTTATAAGATTGAGGCTTCAGTTCATTGATCAATTCTTCTACATCGTTGTAGTATACCAGTTCTTCCTCCTGAGAGTAATATTCTCGAAACTTCTTCTCTCTATCCCGATATACTGCAACTTTAGTGCCCTTGGCTAACAGATTTTTTTTCTTAGCGAAGAAGCTAGATATTCTGCGCTATCTTTCGGCAACTCTAGATCTCTGATTAAATCGTTCAATTCCTGCTGCGTGTAAGGTTTAGGAATTTTTTGTTTTTTATGCCCAGGCATGACATACTCTTCATCATCTTCCTCTTCAGATTCGATGTCCTCTCTCTCATTCTCCTTATCTATATCTGATGCTTCTTGATCTGTATTTGACAGATTCGAAGCCACATCTACTTTATCTAAGGATAACGCATGCCTGCTGTTACTTTCCTCTAATGATGATGATCTTCGCTCGATAAAGAGTATGGAATACGACTGGGAATATTGGGATAAATAATGATAAGTGATCAGTACTTCAGTACTCCTTCCTGAGAGGAGTTTTTTTTTAACCTAGCTTAGGACTGGAATTCGAATTCAGACCTCGGCATTTCGTGCCAACTGTTCTTCCGTTATGCGAAAAAAAACTCCAAATTCCTGCTACTACAACGGGCGCTGCGGTGATGACAACTGCCCCGAAAGGGGACGTGTAGAATGATTCACTTTACGGTCCGTTGTAGTATCGAAGCCAGCGAAGGCGCGCTGTCCTACGGGGGAGCGTTAGGGTGTGAGGATGAAGCCATAGTGTGTCCGGCGACGAGTTAACATTGTCCTCGTCAAAGCCGGAAAGCCCTCATACTTATACCTAGGGACGTATGAGGGTTATCACTCCTAAGATGGCGGATTCACCTGCGATCGGAACAGGATTCCTAACTCGCGGGTTCTACATTATTCATGGCTAATTTAAATTCAAATCACCTCCAAATACATATATGTAACCAAAACGTAGATGCATTTTGTTATATTTGTGCCCGATTCACGTCGGTGAAAGACCGTCGAAATTTGAGAGACGAGATACGGTTGATCTACAAAAATTGTTTCGGGATCGAGATCGAAGGTAAAGAAACCATTTGGGTACCACACAAGATTTGTAGAACTTGTAATCTTATGTTTTTCCGTTGGAATAAAGATAAAAATTCCACACATTTGAAATTCGCAGAACCAGCACGATGGAAAAGACTACAAGATGAGAGAGATTGCTACTTTTGCACAATCAAAATAACCCCCAATTACGCGAATATCACTTATCCCAATGTTCCCAGTCTTAAATACCCAATACTCTTCAATAAAGGAAGATCATCGCTAGAGGGAAGTGGCAGCAGGCCTTCGACATCCTTAGAAAAAATGGATGTAGATTCGGATCATTCAAATACAGATCAAGAAGCATCAGATATAGATAAGGAGAATGAGAGAGAGAGGACATCGAATCTGAAGAGGAAGATGATGAAGAGTATGTCATGCCTGGACATGAAAAACAAAAAATTCCTAAACCTTACACGCAGCAGGAATTGAACGATTTAATCAGAGATCTAAGGTTGCCGAAAGATAGCGCAGAATATCTAGCTTCTTCGCTAAGAAAAAAAAATCTGTTAGCCAAGGGCACTAAAGTTGCAGTATATCGGGATAGAGAGAAAAAGTTTCGAGAATATTACTCTCAGGAGGAAGAACTGGTATACTGCTACGATGTAGAAGGATTGATCAATAAACTGAAGCCTCAATCTTATAAGGCAGACGAATGGAGACTGTTCCTTGATTCATCGAAGCGGAGTCTCAAAGGAGTTTTGCTTCACATAGGCAACTTTTATGCCCCGATACCGCTAGCCCATTCAGTGGTGCTAAAAGAAATTTACGAAAACATTCAGAAGGTTTTAGAGAAGATCAATTACGTCCAACATAAGTGGCAGATCTGTGGCGATTTAAAAATACTGTCTATGATATTGGGCCAGCAGTTCGGCTTTACGAAAAATCCCTGCTTCTTATATCTATGGGATAGCAGGTATCGGAAAAACCATTACACGGATAAAGTATGGCCCAATAGAACAAATCCGAATCCTGGAGCACTCAACATCATCCAAAAACCTTTAGTAGAACCCAATAGAATCTTGCTACCCTCTTTGCATATTAAACTTGGGTTGATGAAGCAGTTCGTGAAATCTTTGAACAAAGAGGGAGATTGTTTCATTTATTTACAACAGCAATTCCCGAACATTTCGGATGCTAAGTTGAAAGAGGGGATTTTCGATGGGCCACAAATCAGAAAGATGTTGAGAGATGAAGTATTTGTCACGACACTGAACAACTCAGAGAGAGCCGCGTGGTGCAGTTTCAAAGAAGTCGTTGAGAACTTCTTAGGCAATAACAAAAGCCCGAATTATGAAGAAATCGTCAGGGAAATGGTCATCAACTACGGTAAACAAGGTTGTTTGATGAATCTTAAGGCGTCTTCTCACTTTGGAAATTTAAAAAAATCGATTTTTTTTTTTTTTTAAATTTTGAAAGTACATATCTTCAAAAATGTCATCTCGAAATTTCATAAAGATCGGACGAGTCTAACTACATTTTTTGGCGACCGTTAGGTGACTACCTGAGAGTACCCGGCGATCCCTTTCACGCCGCTCGGACGGTCCCTGTATATCTGACTCTATACAATTGAATAGCCGTGTTCTTTTGTTAATGTAGTACCCCTTGCTTAGGTATATTCTGTTTTCGGGTCTATACTCATGTAATAAGACCTTAACACGTGCATTTTTCAAAAGAAAATCACTCGGCAACGATGCTAAACTGTTATTTCATCAGTCTAATTTGAAACTTCGTAACGGCAACATCTCTGCGCTCAGGATTGTTATAATGGATAAAAAGACTTCGCAACAAAGTGCCACGTGGCGACGTCCAAGTTCGAAATCTAAAAAAAGAAAATTTCGTGGAGTGCTTCCACACCAGTCTGAAGCAGATACGAGTCATGCTAGTGCGAGTGCAGCAAAATTAAAAAAATCGGACGATACAAGTTTCGATGTACACATCGATCCAACGGCTGGATATAGTATTATTCAGTTTTTTCTTGTTTTTTCTACATTACAACAATATGTGAAGTGTAAAGTTTGTAACAAAGATGTTTCTTTTACAAAGTACGGTCAGCGAGGACTCGGTTTCAAAATTTGTGTGACTTGTGATTGCGGAGAAAAATATATTAACTCATGCCCATTAATCTCAACTGGGTACGAAATCAATCGTCGTTTAGTGTACGTTATGCGTTTGATTGGTGTTGGATTGAGTGGTATCAATACGTTTTGTGGGCTCATGGAACTGGGACATGGAATCAATTCCACCGTTTATTATCAAATACTCAATTCGATCGCCATCGCAGTGCAAAGTGTGTTCGATATAGTGACGAGCAAGTCTGTCAAAGAAGAAAAACTGTTGAACGCTCAACACGGAGAACCCGAAGACGTTTTAACCGTTTCAGGTGACGGTTCCTGGCAGAAAAGAGGATTTTCTTCTCTTATTGGAATCGTGTCATTAATATATAAACACAGTAAAAAAATTGCAGACGTCGTTGTGAAGTCGAGTCACTGCAAAAGCTGTGAATCGAAAAAAGGTATGAAAGACACGATCGAATATGCACAGTGGTATGAAAAGCACAAACTAGTTTGTAGTGCTAATCATTCAGGTAGTTCTGGAAAAATGGAGGTTGACGGTATATGTGAGATGTTTTTGCGATCACTCGAAAAATTTGCTGTGCACTACGGTTTTTACATCGGTGATGGCGACACTAAAACTTTTAAAATATTGTTCGATACAGCACCGTATGGTGAAGACTTTGTGGTTAAGAAGTTGGAGTGCGTATTACACGTTGCGAAAAGAATTTTCAAGCGTGCTAAGGACGCTAAGAAAATTCTTACACAAAAGAGAAAAGCTGCAAAGAAAGACGCTGAAAAACCTTCACCAAAGAAAAAAGCAGCCAAGAAAGTTGTAGTAAAAAAAAAAAAAGTTGTTATAAAAAAAGTTCCTGTCGTAAAAACCCAAGATTTAACAATAAAATTGATGAAAGAATTATCAACAAATTACTCATTGGCAATTCGAAGAAACCTGAATTCTGTCGAAGATATGCGCAGGGAGATCTGGGCAGGATACTATCATAAAATTTCAACCGACAGCAACCCACAGCATACGTATTGTTCAGACTCATGGTGCAAGTACAAGAAAGCAGTGAAAAACAATCAGATAGAAACTTTTAAACATCCTCCTGCTCTAGCTGATGATGTTCAAGAGGTTTTGAAACCGATCTATGAAGAACTGACGAAGGACGAGTTACTGGAACGATGCCTCGGAGGAAATACCCAAAATAACAACGAGTGTTTCAACAGCTGCGTCTGGGCAATGGCGCCGAAACACGTTTTTACGGGAAGAAAAACCGTGGAAATTGCTTGCCAAACAGCGGCATGCATTTATAACGAAGGGCTACAACCTGTTTTAAAAATTTTGGAGGTGATGGGTGTCAAACTAGGCCCTATCGCCGTTCAATACGCCGAGAAACGCGACAGTGATCGCGTACGCGTAGGGAACCGCCGCAGCTCTAACGCTTCAAAAGAGACTAGGTCGAGACGAAGGGAAGCTACTTTGGACGAACACACCTTCTACGAAGAATCGGAAGGTCCATTGTATGGAGCAGGCATCGCTGATTAACCCGAGGTAAGGTTTTTTCATGATTTTTCTGCAACCAAAACTTTAAACGCAGTTATCTCAAAACAAGGTTTTTCGGTGCTTTGTTGATGAAATTTCGGAAACTATCCGGACGATTGTCATGAAATTTGAATGACATATGCTTCATAGTTATGGCTATAGCGCATATCATCAGATTTTTTAAATTTTGATTTTAAGAATTTTTTTTTTACAAAAAACTGCAAAAAAATCGTGGTTTTTTTTTACTTTTTCGAAAAACGTGCGCCATTTTGTTATTTTCGCGAATATCAAAAATCTGATGATATGCGCTATAGCCACTGACATACTGAATCTAAAACAGTTTTATTTTTTTGTTTCAGACGACCCGTCTCGGAGATACCATCAACAAGCCACGACCATAACATTTTTACACGGGTTTTTCAATGCTACTGATGTATTATAATAATTGTTTAAAAAAATAAAATAAAAATTTTTTCATGTACTTGAAAGATGTGTTTATTACATAGGATCCGTTTTATCCCATAATTTTAAGCAAAAATCCTCGAAAAAAAATCGCAAAAACAGCCTATTTTTGAGGCGCTTAAAGTGAGAAGATGCCTTAAATTGCACTTCCTCCATTCCCACTTGGATGCATTTTCTAAAAACCTTGACGCCTACAGTGAAGAACAGGGAGAGCGTTTCCATCAAGATTTCAAAGAAATGGAACATCGATATCAGGTACGTTGGGATATTAATATGATGGCAGATTTCTGTTGGATGTTGAAGAGGGAAACGTCCCGGAAAGGCATAAAACGCAAAAGAAATCCATTAAATAGGTCGTTTGAAGAAAAAAAGGTGCATTATAGCAGAAGGCGGTAGACATTTTTAAGCGGTCCCAGATATTTTGGAGTCTTGTCGGTGGAGTAATATCAGCTTTCGAAAGTATGAAATAGGTTGGTGAAAAAATTTACTGATATACGTAAGAAACTTAAACCGCTAGCTAAAATAATACGTCTGCTTTTATTAGTATATGTAATAGACGCTGTTATATAGAGAGTTGAATGGGTCCGCGATGCGACCGAGTTCGCGTCTCGTTCCTTAATGCCCTGGGCCTCGCTCGCCAAGGCATCCATGCCCTTGCCCTTTGCCATCAGGCTCCTTTGTCTATCGCCAAAACAAGGCGATCGTATCTTAAGGACTCCTCAAGTGGTTGGTGACGAAACATCACCCGAGTCCTCGCTCTGGAACGCACTTTGAGAAGGAGTGTTGCTTTCAGTCGTCCATCCCGATGAATTCGCGTCCCTGCGCAAGTTAATCTCTTTGGTCCATGTGTTGATAAGTTCAACTACTGTGCTCTTGTAGTTGGATTGACGCAGGTTGAGTCTTTGGCGTTGTCATACTCCGAGTTATTCTGCGTTTTTCTAGGAACAAAGAACAACATTGACCAATTTGCAACTCTTCTTCCCAATCTTGTCCATGCCATTGTTTAAATTGTTAGTTTCATTCCTGTTGCTCTGCTTAACAAGACAATGCGTCTTTCAATTTCATAACATGCCTTACAATGTACGTCTTGGTAACAACATGCATTAAGCTGGGCCCTAATAATCGTTTAATGCTCATTAAACGATTCATGCGAAGACCATCACCGGTCCATTAGCCGCTGCTCTTGCTTCGACCTGATAGTCGTCACCACCCCCCCCGTACTAAGAATAATGTCAACATCCAATCCCAATATTAGACAATTCTCAAAAAGCTTCAGGTACCGTTATGCAACCACTCCGTCCTTTCGGACCTGTGGCTGCCATACTAACTTCTAGTACTTTGGCTCGAACAAGACAGCAATGGCTTACCTTCTACGCCTTCCGTCCCCAGGGGGTCAAGCGCTCCAAGCTCGTCTTCGCCACTGTCGCTGATTCCTGTGTTCCAGAGTTTCAGTTTTTCGCCTGGTACCACACTGCAGTACGGCTTCTGAGTGCGCTGCGCACCTTTGACGTCCTCGATGACGTACCTGTCGCGGTTTAATACTCTAGTGACTTCATACGGCCCAGCGTACTTTGGCAACAATTTCTTACTCGCACCATCATTCGTGCTAATTAAGCGCTTAGTCACGACGATGTCTCCACAACTGAATTTTCTCGGAGGGGCCCTCTTTCTATCAAACCTATCCTTTTGATCGTCTTGGTTTCGCCGAATGACTTCCCCAACTGTTTCGCGCGTCTTTTCTCTTTCGCGATCATAAGAAGATTCTCCTATGCTATTGAGAATTCGCGATTCCTTCCCATTGCGAGGTCGATATCCCAGCAATAATTCAGACGGACTCTTTCCAGTTGCTTTATTAACAGTGTTGTTTAAACCCCAGATAACTTTCGACAATTCTCGGTCCCATTTTGTCTCTTCGTTCAAACTAGCCGATAACGTACTCAAAATTGTCCTGTTGTAACGTTCTACCTGGCCACTCGCTCTCGGCATAGCTACTGCCGTCATTACATGCTGAATGCCTCGTTCTGTACAAAATTCTTTGAATTTTTTACTCGTGAATGCACTACCACGATCGCTGATAATACGCTGGGGGAGACCAAATGTCTCACCTACGGTAAGAATGAATCGTTCAACGAGAACTGCTTTCGTACCTTTAACAGCTTTAGAAAATACGAATTTAGTGAATGCGTCCACGATCACTAGTAAATACGAGTTTCCACATGAACTTTTTACGAACGGTCCCAAGTGGTCGACGTGCAGCGTGTGCATAGGCACCAAGACCTTTTCTATAGGGTGCAATTGACCTAGCTTCCTTCCAGCTGGATCTTTATTATAAAGACAGTCTAGACATGCAGCGACGTATCGTTGTACGTACCGCCGCATTGAAGCAAACCAATAGTCAGCCTGAAGTTTCTCAAGCATTTTCGCTACACCAAAGTGTCCCATTTCGTCGTGGCACAACTTAAGTATTCTCTGTCTTGCTGCCCTCGGCACTGCCCACTTGAGACCGTTCGGGGTGTTCTTAAACACTCGATAGTCCTTAAGAACGAAATCCGTTTTGATTTGTTTTTCCTCAGCATCCTTTGGTTCCCTACTTAGGATCTCATGAATATACTTCAGCCGTGCATCTTGTAATTGCGCTGTTAATAGCCAATCTCCTAGCTCAATGCGTAATAGTCCTACGTCCTCTATTCCCATTGATTTATCATCGGATTCAATCGGGTTGCGACTGAGCGCGTCAACATGAGGCATTTTCGTTCCGGCTCTATATTCTATGGAACATTTGAACTCCTGTAACTGGATCCACCACCGCGCAACACGCGGTAATAGATCTCGTTTAATAAAAGTCGCACGCAACGCAGTACAGTCGCTCACGATTTTGAACTGAATGCCCAATAAATAAACACGGAATCTCTGTAAGCTACATACTACAGCTAACGTCTCAAGTTCGTAAGAATGATACTTGTATTCTTCTTTCGAAGTTTGATGGCTGAAATAAACTATTGGTTTCAAGTTACCATCGACTTGCTTTTGTAACAATACACCCCCTAAACCGAGTTGGCTCGCATCGGTATGTAATTCTGTTTCCGCGCCTTGTTTATAAATGGCTAAAATGGGTCTGGTGATTAATTTTTCTTTGAGTACGCTGAAGGCGTGCTGTTGATCGTCACCCCAACCCCAAGGCACATCCTTTTTTGTCAATTTCGTCAAGGGTCGGGCAATAGAGGCAAAACCCTGAATAAATTTTCTAAAATAACTAGCGAGACCAATAAACTGTATAACTCCGTGTACATTGGCAGGTACTTGAAACTTTTCGACCGCACTGATTTTATGACTTCTAGGCCGTATCCCTTCTCGACTCACTTCGTACCCGAGATAATCGACCTTCGTTTCGAGGAATGTGCATTTACTTATGTTCAACGTTAACCGGGCCTCTCGCAACACTTGTAATACGAGTTCTAGTGCATGCAAGCCCGACGCGACATCCTTAGACGGGATAAGGACGTCGTCCATGTATGCCAAGACAGAAATCTGATTTTTGAGAGGGTGTATAACACGATTCATCATGCGTTGAAATACTGCTGGTGCGTTTGCTAAACCAAACGGCATTCGAAGGAATTCGTATTGTCCGTCGGGTGTAACAAAAGATGTTTTCTCTATTGACTTTTCTTCCTTCCCCACGAAACCACATGATCTTACGAGGGCTGCTTTGTCGAAGAAGAATTTCATCGTACTCTCGTTTTTTGATTTCATACGAGCCAGCATTGTCACGAGTTTTTTGGGTAACAATGTATGATCGGTGAACGCTTTAAGCAAGGTTTCTTTCCATTCGGCCCAAGTGTAATCAACAGTCTCCAGACCCTCGTACCACGTTCTGGCCACGCCCTTTAGGTTCTCCAACGCGAAACTGCTGACCGTCTTGTTCTTCCAGTCGTAGATACCTTTTAATTCCTCGACCTTTTGGATCCATACTTCGATTGTCTGATTTTTTAGGCTCGGATCGAACAATGGGATTGATCTTTTGCCTTCGAAGGTTTTTCGTGGTTCTTGTCTTCCTGTTGCAGTTGCTACAACCTCGAGTAACTTCTGACAAGCACCTTGCAAATCCGACATTGCGCTGACGCTTGGGGCAGGAATGTAAGTCGGCGTATACCGACTACGCTCGCTACGCGATCGCTCACGAGAGCGGTCGCGTCGGCTTCTTGACGATCTTCCTCGCCTGTCACGACGTCTATCGCGTGACCGCGCAGCCGATTCGTGATGCGACATCGACTTACAAGAACGAGATCTTGAGCGAGATCTTCGAGTTCAGCTACGAGAGCGGCCCATCATCTCTGCACACTGTAGTTGTTTCACTGCACGTATGTATAGCACACCACTTTGTCACTGTCACTATAATAATTCACGAGTCGCGAAGTGAACAAGGATGAGCTCTTTATCCCACTTCTGAACTGTAAGAAACTTAAACCGCTAGCTAAAATAATACGTCTGCTTTTATTAGTATATGTAATAGACACTGTTATATAGAGAGTTGAATGGGTCCGCGATGCGACCGAGTTCGCGTCTCGTTCCTTAATGCCCTGGGCCTCGCTTGCCAAGGCATCCATGCCCTTGCCCTTTGACACCAGGCTCCTTTGTCTATCGCCAAAACAAGGTGGTCGTATCCTAAGGACTCCTCAAGTGGTTGGTGACGAAACGTCACCCGAGTCCTCGCTCTGGAACGCACTTTGAGAAGGAATGTTGCTTTCAGTAAGCGGTCCCAGATATTTTGGAGTGTTGTCAGCTTTCGAAAGTATGAAATAGGTTGATGAAAAAATTTACTGATATATAAGTCTTAGAAGTATTTTTAACGTGTTGGCGTTAAAAAATGCGTTTTTTTCGTAGTTTTCGCCAAATATACAAGTTCTGCAGGTCCTGGATCCGTGCTTTTTGGTTTCTACAGTGTTGATACTTATGACCTGATGTGTATATGTGAATATCTAAGTATAATGAAGCCAACGGACCCGCCCAAAGCGATCTAGTTGGCGCTAAACGAGAATAATGGCCTATTTAAATCATTTTTTGAGGTTATCAAAAAAATGGTACACAGGATCTCAATTTTAACCTCGAATATCGATTCAGCAGCTCAAAATACGTAGGAAAAGTATAGTCGTATCCGCCGCACAACCAACTTTTTTTTTGTGTGCCTGTGTTACCAAACTTAAGCAGCCTCGGGTGAAGCCAATACTTGGTTAGGTGACCGTTTAGCCATGCGCAGGCTGGCGCATCATTCGCCGAGCAGGAGGCAGTTTTTCTGAGTTTCTGATGGTGCTAATCAATTGAAACTTACAATTAGTCAAAATATAGCCGCCCGTGTCGGCCGGGTTTTCCACAGTTTCCCTTAACCTTCGTGCATACGAGATATAGTAGTGTATTAGGAAAGAGTGGCTGTGGGCAACACTCTCAGGAACATGAAAATTAGGAAATTGGAAATTAGTGAAGTAAGGTTATAAAGGAATGGGATGGGGTCGTAAAAACTCACGAGGGTATACGCAGGAACAATAAATAATAAAAAATTTTAAATACAACGGACGATTTTCCCACCATCAAACTAGGCGTGAAAGTCATCAAAAAAGAATAGTTTCCTATAAAAATTCTACAGCAAATTCGACGGGGACTTACACTGTGGAAAAAAACATTTGTTGCTTAAAATTAAAAAAATTGATTTATGTAATCTTTGAATAATTGTGCACGTAGTTGTAAACGAAAGTACTCGTCAAAACGAAAATTCTGACCCTCTCATCCATACGATTTGTTCGATTTTTCAGAAAGTTGTTGATAATTGATTTTTTTTAATCTACATTTTAATTACAAAAAAATACAACGAACGATTTCCCTCACCATCAAACTAAATTCAGAAGTCATCAAAAAAATAACAGTCTTTGATAAGAACTTGAAAGCAAAATCGAAGGGGGCTAACACTGTAGAAAAAAACATTTCTTGCTTAAGATTAAAAAAATTGATTTTTGCAATATTTCAATGATTTTTTGCATATCTTTAAACAAAAGTACGTTTCTAAACAAAAATGTTGATCCCCGCATTCATTCTGTTTGATCGATTTTTGAGGGAGTTATAGATGTTTGAAGAAAAAAATCAGAATTTTTTTCAAAACTCCGTTTCCGATGAACATATTGAGAAAATTTCAAAAAAATCACGCACGTTGCTTTCAATGAGTTCCAAAAGAGAAAAAAATGAACATATCAAAAAATGCTAACTTCAAACGTGGCCGGTTTGGCGTGGAATGCCCCATATTTATATACATACAAGCTGTGCATTTACGAAAATATAATTTTTTTTTTTTTTTTTCGAAGGGATTGTAAAAAATCGTACATAAGACACAGGATAGGGTCCACACTACGCCAATGTATGGGATTCTTACCCAAAAAAAAACCACGAACCCTATTCCACTTGAAAAAAATAAATCCCTTGAAATTTTATATTTTAAAAATCTACATAAAAAGATGAATGTATAGAAAAGATAAATTTTAAAAAATTTTCATGTTCATACAAATAATTTGAATCAAACACATGGCTATATGCTTGGCTTCGCTAACGTCCGTCCATATCTATTGTGGCTGTTCATATTTTCATCAGTTTTATATTATAAAATGAAAGAAAAAACATTCAATTCCGTATTAAACAATGTATTGAAATGTTACACGGCCTATCTCCTTGCCATTCTTTTTCCATTTTAACTATAATTTTTCAGTTTTTTTTTTCAAATAAAATACTCCACAAAAAGATACTCAATTTTCAAATTTTTTATCACTCCAGTAAAATAGCTATAACTTTATTTCTGTCCAAAATTGGAACCCAGCTACCGCTCATTCTCTTCGTTTTTGAATTATCTTAAAATTGGTAATTCGTTTCTTGTTTATCTATATTTTTAATTACCGATGAACTTGTAAAATTGATCATTGAATAAAAAATTTGAACTTATTTTTACATTTCCGTAAAAAAACAATTTATCAGAATGTTATACAGCCTACAACCTAGTGTGAATCACGAGCTTTCTTCCTATAAAAGATTTATCGAAATCGGTTCAGTGGTTTTCGATTATAAAAGCGGCCAAATATTTTTTCGCCAACAGATTTATATATATAGAGATAATATATATGGAGGATAAGTTTTTATTATCGGACACTTTTTTTAAGTGGTTCTAATTTTTTTTAGGTTACATTGAATAAAGCACATAAGCAAATTACTCTATACTACGACGTATTTGGCCACCAGATATTTCTTTCCCTCCGTTTCCTTATAAATTCCTATTTTCTATAAAATTGATGAATTGTTAATTTTTTGAAAGGTGTTTTGTATATGAGATGGACCCAAATTGAGAGCTATAACAATTAAGGATGGTAACAGTCAAACTTCTTTTCATAAGAAATTTTTTTTGTTTTTTGTATTGAATTTTTTATTTTTTATTTTTATTAACATATTACATATTTGAGTATTGTCGATACAAAAAATGCAAACGAATACGCATCTGCGAAAATAGTATTACCACATTTTTCGTGGCTCCATTTGAAACAAATTATGCATGGAGTCCATTGTTTTGCTATTTTTTTTTTTTTAAATTCTTCTCACGCACATTGCACGCATAATGCATACAGCATTATCGGTGTCTTGATCATCAGAGCGATGCAGCCATCAAACAACACGATGTCTTTTTTTCATCTTCGCTCGACCGAGATTGCATATTTCTTCTTCGTTGTGCTCTTACTTTCTTTTTTGTTTTCATTCTCTTGCATCTTTTTTCTATTCTAGCCGTTTTTCTTTTTATCAAATACCATTTCTCGTGGTATTTTCGGTTTACGAGCGTCAACAATTTGTTGCTTCGAACCTAATATGAGGTATCACATTGAGCTATGTCATATTACGGACATTAACCACTTCGCTGCGTATGACGCATATTTTGTTATTACACAGTGTTATGGCATAGGAGAAAAAAATGTTAAGCAGCGAAGTGATTAAACAATTTTTCCATAACAGAATATTTAATTTTTCTATAAATTCGTAAGTAACCGCCTAATTCTTCAGTATATAATATTATACGAAATATGTAAATAACAAATAAAGTAGGATGTAGCGAAACTTTTCAAGTCGTAAGCTTGCAATTGAAATTATTGCCGAAACAAAAATGTTGTCTGGCACAAAGTAGAATACGTTTGAAGATATTGTTCCTCATGACTGCGTGACATTAGTACTGTGTATTTGTAGCCGCCGTAAGATATTACTCTATCTCATAAATAGTAGACACCTGTCTCATGATAATCTATTTCCCTCTATATATGAATACATATACATTATTTACAGTCTTCGAGGGATATTGAAGCACGAGTTGGTGAAAAATCATGAAAATTAATTCGTATTAGTGCAACTAAGAGATCGTGAAATTTCGTAGCAATTTTTGGTGATTTTTTACCAGTATTTGAAACAAAAAAAATTAAGGAATAATAATTTGTTTAAGTAGTTTAACGCCCCAACATTTTGACACTGAAGCAAATGGGACCATGTTTATAGCAAATAAGTACTACAACAGTGATTATATTCCTAAATTTGACTATTGTCTCACTGTTGTTTTTTATAATAAAAAAGAAATGTTATCAATATTCCGGATTTAGCAATACCATTGAAACAATTTTTCACGAAATTCAAAAATTTCTGATGTGTCAAAAAAAGGCATCAATATTTTTGGTCAATGATTTTTCACTAACTGCTACATTCATTTTCGAATCAAGTATAAACAATAGGTTCACAAAACAATCTTCTTGACAAACGATTAAGAATGGCAAATTGGTTTCTTTCGTAGTTTACAATAGAAAGAATGACCTTGCGAAAAAATTTCTAACCCGGATGAAGTATAATTTTAAAAAATTGTCGAGAGTAAAAAGTTATCTGACATTTAATTGAGAGTATATATTTTATATTTGTATATGTGTGCGTGCGTGCGCGTGTGTGTGCGTGCGTGCGTGTGTGCGTGTGTGTGTGTGTGTGTGCGAAAGGACGGAATTGAAATGGATGAAAGCAACGCGAAGGAAAAATTTGAAAATAACTATACAGTCTTATAACGACAGATCTTTCGAAGCGAGAGTTTGTTTCATCTTCTTCAGTTTTTGGTCTTTTTATTTTTTGTCGAAAACGCATGCATTAATGAACAATTTATAAAACGACACTTGTCCTAAATGGAACCTAATATTACTCAGAAAACGAAGGGCTCTTTTGATCTGTCTCGTTCGTGACGATCGCCCGGTACTTTTCGTAGCCAGCGATTTGCACACTTATTTACAACGTCCTGAAAAAATCGATAAATTTTACAAAATAAAAAAAAATGGTACTTGATTGATTTTTTTTAAATTATTCCAGATTGCCTGCTCAGAATATCCAATGTTTTAAATTTTTTGTGGTAAAAAAATAAATAACGTCGTTTTTCCAACTTTTGTGCGTGGAGTTGCCCTTTGGTTAACGAATTTTTCGACAATTTTTTTCATTTATTGGCTAAACGTTGATTTCCTTTCATTTTTACACGTTATCTAGTTCACACCGTACGTATTAATTGTAGTTCAATGTTCGTTGGAACGAGCTTGTTGCACTCGTTTTATCTTGGCACAATTAGTAGTTTTTTATTCCGTTTTTTTTTTTTCAAACGAATTTAAATCGCCATAAAAAAACCATAATTACACAGCCGTCGATCTGATCCTCCTCTTTATTCGTCGGTAGGTAGGATCATTCCCATTTTTTCTTTCATCGCCAAACTTTCATATTTCTGAGGCTTTGCCACAGAACAATCGGCTATTTTCAACGTTTGCCAGAATAGTTCATTATCGTCGCAAAAGATCTTTATAATAGCTCGCTCGTGTAATTCAAGTTAATTCGACATTGCAAATTTGACATAAGCAAACGTTACTTGACTCGAGTACTATGAATCATTGACGATTCGAGATCACTGATTTTTTTTTGACTTTCATCCTCGTTCACCTTTCGATCGTTCGCTTTCGTCAAGAAAAAAATACGATGTTATTGATGCGCATCGCTATTTTTTCTTTGACTCGCGCGTGGGGACAAGCGCGTAAGGTTTTTTTTTGTCGTAAAAGCGTGAATGGCGATTTTTTTTCAAGGCCCGTACCGATCTCGAGGTAACGAAACCATGGCTCACATGAGATCCGGCGGCCTTCGCTGAAAAGCAATACTCGCTACGGATATGCTGCACAGACCTGCTGTTATTAAACCAAGCCCAATGTAAACGCACGTTATCAGCCAAAATGCAAAAAGGTAGAGCGTCTTGTTGCAATATTTCCCGCGCGATGGATCGTAATTCGGCTCGTATTCCTTGTACACCCACATTGAACCTATTCAGCATAATAAATATACATTTAAAACTAAAATTTGGAATCTTTTCTGGGATTTTTTTTTCAATGGTCGTACCGATGGAGCAACAAATTTTAATCAAAAGTTTACGTTTCATTATTTACAAAGAAATTATTCATTACATCTCTTGAAGATTTCACGAAAATTCGTGAATCAAATTTGTATAATAAAAGAAATTAGTTGTTGAACATTTCGACGAGTCCTTATAAATAGATTGATTAAATGTCTGGTAATAATTTTTCGTTAATATTATCACTTTGAGTCAACGCTTCAAGGGTCAAAAGAATCATTTTTAAAATATTTTAGACTATTCATTCGCTACGTTCGGATAAAGAATTTGAAACAAAGATTCTCAGGATCTACGTATTATTTCGATGGTTTCACAACGGAATATTCTTTGACACAATATCCGCGACAAAATATTCGCGGTCAAAATATCCGCAACAGAATATCCTGTTTTTAAAAATTCCAGTGGTTGGTTTGAATTGTATATGTGTAAAAACCATATACAATTCAAACCTAGGGTGGTTCAAACCTCCGGGATATGTTCCTGAAAAACCTGGAAACTAGTATTTTCACGTGATCATTATATTGTGTGTATGCAGGCGCGCGCGCGCGCGCGTGTGTGTGTGTGTGTGTGTGTGTGTGTGAGAGAGAGAGAGAGAGAGAGAGAGAGAGAGAGAGAGAGATTGTCAAACGAACATATTCTAATAAGTAAGCAATTGGGAGAATGGTAGGGATAATCCCTGTAATGTTTGAAATCGCGAATTTATCGTATTCTGTATCTTCTATTTTCGTTCCGCTATACATTCGTCGGTTGTAAGTAACAGGAGACGTTTCTGCTGTATGTCGTATCTTATTTATACATGAATATTGTTATTTAGACGTTATATTACTATCGGAATATGATCAAAACAAAATATTGTCATTTTTATCTAATGCTGCTAACAATTTGTCTATGTACAGAAGTAAATAAGAATCAATAATGAAATTGTGGGGATATCAGATGTGTGAGTATGTGTGCTCTTAGTGTTTACCAACAATACATGTCTTATGATACGATGGCATGAGGTGTGTGATGTGTATAATGACAATAAATTGGGTGATTGACGTAAATTCAGCAATTAAATACTTTCTTCCTAAAATTTTTCCCGCGGATATTCTGTCACGGATATTGTGACCGCAGATTTTCTGTCGCGGATATTGTATCAGGATATTTTGTTACAGGACCATTTCGATATATTAAAAGATTGAGGTATTAGTTCAATAGCTATTATATTAATATAATTAGTTCAATTGAGAATTAGCACCTACCGATTATGAACCAACCGAGTATAAAACAATTGATCAATGTCTGAGTCGGAGTTTGTCTCATTCTTTCCTCATCTCTTTCCTCCTGACGTTTTCTCACCCTCGCTGAGAGATGCAGAAGTTGCTTGAAAACCCCAAAACCTCCGCCGACGAGGAGATAAACCGGTATATACTCACCCTGAGGACAATCGTACAAATAGATTCCCCCTATTACCATCATGCATATTGGCACTATTATTGTCACGCCTATGATGATCGTACAGCCAACTGAAAAAAAAGTTTCAAAATATTTGTCAATTCATCCACCAAAAACGTCAAAAAAATCATTTGTACACGAAAAGAAGTTTCCATTTCTGTTTACTGAAAATATCTATTAAAAAAAGACGGTGTTCCAAAATTCTCGCGAGAAAATTTCTCATATTAATTTTGCATAATTGCGCCTTCCATTTAATGATTCAGACTACACTAATAACACCGGCACACAAAAAAAAATGCTGCAAATTAAAATTTGCAAATTGCTTCCTCAAGATGGTCAAGATGCACGGTGCTCAAGATGCACGATGCTCAAGATGCACGGTGCCCAAGATGCACAGTGCTCAAGATGCACGACGCTCAAGATGCAAGATGCTCAAGATACACGGTGCTCAAGATGCACGGTGCTCAAGATGCACGGTGCTCTAGATGCACGATGCTCAAAGCTTACTCTATGAGGTGCTATATTTTTCATTGTGGCTTCCTCATAGAGGAAGCTTTCAACATTGGAAGTACAGACTTATACACAATATCTTACAAAATTTGCAAAAATTAAAGCGGTTAGACGATTTTTTGAAAAACTCAGATTTTCGTAAAATTCGAAAAATCATAAAATTTAAACCGCTCAACCGATATTTCCCAAATTCAATACCAACCTTCCTATTATGATAATCTATTTATAAAAAAAAAATTAGTAATAAATCTTAAAATTTTCGGAAGTTAGAGCGTCGACACCCTTTTTTTGAAAATTTCAAAGCGTCGTAGGATTCGTATTTTTTTTGAAATTCTGACAAAATTATCAGAGAATGAAGAGCTTGTATAGATTAACATCTGTGCAAAACGGGAGCCCAGTAACTCAAATCGTTTTCGAGTTATAAGCGTTTGAATTTTGCAGTGCTATAACATACACACACACACACATACACACACACATCCGGACATTTTTTCTAGATATGATTTTTCGATGATTTGGGACATTTTGAGCACATTGACCTTGAAAACTGGAAAAAAAAATTTTTCACCGTCACATAGCTTCCTCTATGAGGAAGCAAAAAGTGGTCAGTACTTTTGACTAGACCCATATAATTCTATGTATTTTGACGCGCTGAATCAGAATTTGGGGCCAGTTCAGCGCCTACACCCACCAATTTTGAGTAAACTGCAAAAACTGCTAAAAATGTCAAATAATCGCATTTTTGGGTATTCGAACATCTTTCTTGACCTATATAATACATGATTTTCATGTAATTTGATGCGCTGAATCAGAATTCGGGGCCAGTTCAGCGCCTACACCCACCAATTTTGAGTAAATTGCGAAAAACTGCTAAAAATCTCAAATAATCGCATTTTTGGGTATTCAAACATCTTTCTTGACCTATATGATGCATGATTTTCATGTAATTTGATGCGCTGAAGAAGTCTCAAAGCTGTTCTACTCCATAACGGAAACACATACGCACCTATTCCAATAGCACACTCGATCAAGCTGAAAGAGACTTATGAAAATTTACAGATTGTATTGGAAAAAATAAAGTATTCGGAACATCTCTGGAAAATTTGTGGTGATCTGAAAATTGCAACAATACTTTTAGGACAACAATCGGGTTTCACAAAAAATCCCTGCTTCTTATGTTTATGGGATAGTAGGGACAGGAAACAACACTATGTTCAGAAAGAGTGGCTAACGAGAACGAACTTCGATCCCGGTAGTAAAAACATCATACGGGTACCATTAATTGATCCTCCAAAATATCTGCTACCACCATTACATATTAAGCTGGGTCTTATGAAGCAGTATGTCAAAGCTCTGAATAAAGATGGCAACTGTTTTCAGTATTTGAGAGAAAAGTTTCCCGCGATAAGTGAAGCTAAATTAAAAGAGGGGATTTTCGATGGACCTCAAATTCGGAATTTATTTTCAGACGAAAATTTTCTTGATGAAATGAGTGATATTGAAAAAGCTGCTTGGCTAAGTTTTAAAAATGTATCTCAGGCCTTCTTAGGAAATACGAAAAGTGAGAATTACCAGAACTTAGTTGACGAGTTGTTGGAAAGTTATAAAAATTTAGGTTGCTTGATGAATCTTAAACTGCACTTCCTACACTCTCACCTCGACTATTTCCCTCAAAACCTCGGAGATTATAGTGAAGAACAAGGAGAACGATTCCATCAAGATATAAGCGAAATAGAGAGTCGGTATCAAGGGAGGTGGAACGTCAATATGATGGCAGATTTTTGCTGGACGCTGAAGAGAGATATAAAGAAAGAAAATATGAAGAGAAAGAGAAATCCACTGCACCGAACATTTGAGGAAAAAAGAGTTCGTTATACAAGAAGAACGGTGTGATGTCTATAAAGTTCTTTTCTCATATTTTCTGCATCACTTTTGCATCTCTTTCAGCATCCACAAAAAATAATGAAAATATATAGGAATTGAGCACATCAAATTACATAAAAGTCATGCATGATAAAGGTCAAAAAAAAAAGTTTAATACTCAAAAATGCGATTTTTTGACTTACTCAATATTTTGAAGGTGTATAAGCTAAAATAACCCTGCATTTAGATTCACCGCATCAAATTACATAAAAATCATGCATGATATAGGTCAAAAAAAAATTTTAAATACTCAAAAATGCGATTATTTTACAATTTTATCAGTTTTTCGCAATTTACTCAAAATTGGTGGGTGTAGGCGCTGAACTGGCCCCGAATTCTGATTCAGCGCATCAAATTACATGAAAATCATGCATCATATAGGTCAAGAAAGATGTTTGAATACCCAAAAATGTGATTATTTGAGATTTTTAGCAGTTTTTCGCAATTTACTCAAAATTGGTGGGTGTAAGCGCTGAACTGGCCCCGAATTCTGATTCAGCGCATCAAATTACATGAAAATCATGCATTATATAGGTCAAGAAAGATATTCGAATACCCAAAAATGCGATTATTTGACATTTTTAGCAGTTTTTGCAGTTTACTCAAAATTGGTGGGTGTAGGCGCTGAACTGGCCCCAAATTCTGATTCAGCGCGTCAAAATACATAGAATTATATGGGTCTAGTCAAAAGTACTGACCACTTTTTTTTTTGTGTGCCGGTGTAATCTATTGATTTTCAGTAATATTATAGACACAAAGTGAAATTTCAAAATAAAAATACACAGATCAATAAAGTTCAAGTTATTTATTAATAATCGCGATAGCATGGTACAACAAATGGTAGTACTACAACTGTAGTCTTTATTTCTCTATTCTCGAATAACTCCAAGGCTAAATATCTTCATTCTGCCACATCTCTATTCTTAAATGTTACACGTTACTATGTTTCTTCAACTCTATGGGTAAATATTTCTATTTTGACACATCTCTATTGTAAAATAAGCTTATTCTAAAATATCACTATTCTGACATATCTTTACTCCAAAATATGTCGTATTTAAATCCTTTCCATTCCCATACGTCGCTATTCTCAATTATTTCAAAATATCTTTATTGCAAAATACTCTATTCTTTTATATGTTTATTCCAAAAAATCTGTCTCCCGATAAATCTCTATTCGTGCTAATACAATTGATAATCAAAGTGTGCTATAATACGATTATCAATTGTTTTTCACGAATAGAGATGTACCGGAAGGGAAATATGTCGGAAGAGAAATGTATCGAAAGACAGATTTTTTGGAATAAAGATATAAAAGAATAGAGATGTTTTGCCATAAAATTTTTTCAATTAACCTTTTAAGTACGAGGAATATTCCATTGAAATTGACTTTTTATATGTGAAATTTAGCTATATATGTACTGATAGCTTATGTGGAGTTGCCAACCTTAGAGATGGTCGACATATCGACCACTCCCGTCCTTAAAAGGTTAATTAGGAATAGCGATGTTTTTAACGACATATTTTACAGTGAAGATATTTCAGAATAGTGATAATTAAGAATAAACATATTTTGAAATAGAAATATTTAAGAATAAGGTTTTATAGGGACGTAGTTAATTATCCACCGAGTTAATTAAGGAAAAACACATTTAGGAATAGAGATATTTACCCACGGAGTTATTTAAGAGTAGAGAAATGAACAATAGAGTTGTAGTACTGCCTAACCAATTATTGATCGTGATAGCAGAAATTTACAAAATTTTAACTCGATAGTTCAAAATTTACCCACTCATTCGTCGGATACTACGTAATGACTTGAAAAAGTTCGAAATATATATAATAGCAAACTTCGATTTATCGTCTATTGTAGTACAAATTTTTTAACTTTATTTTAGAATTCAATATGATTGAAATGCATAAGTACGATGTTAAATTATTCAATATAATTATAATTTGTTTCGTACAATTTACTTTCAGCGCAAATCTTTCACAACATTTGGTTTTCCTTTTTTCCTGAATCAGTAACATTATATTGGGGAAGACGCATTTTTCGTTAAGTCGAAGCGTTTTCGCATGGCGTTGATTTGGAGTTTGAAAGCAACGGTAAAACGCCCAATCTCGAGTATAGACACGCGGCGCGTCTTGCCTTGGATGTTCAACGCTATCTTTTTAGTACTTGGCGTCAAGACGCTGCCGCGTCTTTAGATACCAAAAATATTGTCTCGCTATTGATGTCAAAATGAATTGTATTTTTGAAAGGAAACAAAATAAATGTTTCAATAGATGTATTTGTTAATGGTTTTAACTTACTAGTGCCCAATAGCAGAACTATAATATTTAAGAGGAAATCGAAAACTCCTTTCGACGCTTTGTGGGCTTCCCTCATGCGTCCAAATAGAGAATCATACGACGGCGGCGGGGCTGAAATTAAAAAAGATTTTCTTATTTAATGAATATAAAATGCAAATATTCGATAAAAAATATTTAACGACTTTTCGGGTACAATCTTTTTTATCGCGATAGCAATTCTTCTCAGAATATTCAACGCTTCAAAACGATTCTGAATTCCGATTCAACCAAAACAAACATCGAACTTTTATTATAAAGTAAATGAAAAATTCATTCAACAAGATTGTACAATTTTTGTTTATATATATACATTGGCAGCTGAATTATTGAAGTCATGTTACTCATAGATCGATAACAAATTGTTTCACAGAAATGTAACTCACAATTCCAGGCAATTTTTTAATAAATCTGTTTATAACATGGAAATTATTCCAAGTATGAAAGTGGAATTTTTTATTAGTATTCTTTCAAACGAATAAAAAAAAATCATACAGAATTTTCGTTAAATAAATATTTTTACTCTATTATAAGTAAATCTGTCCAAATTGCTAAAATCTTTCTAGACGGTAGAGATTTTCTTCTGACTCCACAGAGATTTATGAGATAAAGAATTGTTAAATATTATCCATTCTCTGATCCTTGGAACAGAATTTAGGTTTTATGTGAAACATTGATCCAAGCATTTGGTAAATTAATTTGAAAATGGGACATAATTTTACTAATTGTACAACATTTTCTTCGTATATTAGGAAAATTTGTAAAAATAATGTATATTTTGAAGCAAGAAACAAACCTGTCCTCATTTCAAGGTTTTTTTCTTTTAGCTTTATACAGGTTTGTTTCGCCAACAGCGAAAATATGAAATATTATTCACTTCCCGACTCTTTCAATGTAAAAAGTCTGGTTGCAAAACCGTATTAAAGCACTTTGCATATTAGTATGTCTGTAATCTAATGCTGTTGATTTAGAAAAATATTACATTAGCTTGTGTTAGGATTAAACAATTTTTGTGTGAAAATAACATTACACTACAGTTTCATATGAATTCATATGGGCGCGCTAACCACTAATCCACAATACTTGTGACTAACCGGATATTATGTTTGGCCCATCCTGTGGAATGTTTGTCGAATTTCATCTCATAATAATAGCTCTAACCTAGCCTTGAACTTGAGTCGCCGACTTTCTTTTTAACCCGGTAAGCAACTGCTATGGGATTTTATGACCCGGGCAACTTTGCTTACTCGTAACTTTTGAGGGAATTGTTATTTTTTTGGACGTTTTCTTTTTTTCTCAACGAGGAAACAACTCCTGAATGGTGGTACAGAGGTAAATGTTGAAAACTCGTTTGTTCCACTGTGGGAAAAGTTTTACAATAAAATGCATTCCAATTCAGTCATAAAGTATGATTTTGGCATGCGTCAAAAAAAGACCCAATGGTAGTAGCCTAGCATTGCCAAACTGGACTGAGATTTGCTGGATGAACGGAATAATTTCAAAGCCATCATTTGGCAAATACGACAAATAGACAGCGGAGCTCAATACTTTTTCCCTAAACTCTGTCATTTTGCTGATTCGACAGAAATTTTTTTAATACCATCGGAGCTCTGTTGAACAAGAAAAATTTATAGAAATTATGTATATTTTAGAGCGAGCGATAATCTTTTACTTTAACATAAACAAAAATAGTAAACGAGTCCAACTCGTTGGTGTTATTATAACGCAGTATTGTAAAAGTTGCGTTTCTAACATATTTAGCTTTCAAAATACATGTGAAAAAGTATTTCTTACCGTTTGGATCGATGACCTCTTCGTAGGATGGAGGAGCCCCACGATTGTCAACCAAAACAGCTGGATGACCAAGTGGAAGATTGATATTGTGGTAAGACGGTGGCGGGGTGCAACTTATAGCGGTAATGTGGTGGTTACTTCCTGGATTAACGCCACCCATACTCTCATTAGAGAGACCATTAATATTTGTAGTATTTTGCGACATTATCTTCATTTATCTCACACAATATTATCCTCTCAAATGTAACGTAATCCGCAAAAATTTCGCATCATCAAAATGCGATATATTCCATGAAATCGTCGACTCCCTGTTTGTGGTAGTTGTTTAATATATCGAAAAAAAGAAACAAAACAAACTTATTTCGGAGCTTTTTATACGCGGATTATATTATACATTGGAAACTCCTAATTTTTCAATGTTAAATCACTGTTGTCGCGTGAATGTAAACGCCAAATGGAAAGCGAGAGTAGAAAGTACCGGCTTGGTGCGGTAAAGTGTTATCTTTTTTCTTTTGTTTTCTACCAATCCTCCTATTACCTCTCCGTTCAAACACGAGGGTCCAAACAGCGGTCGTAAACGACGTCGTGAGGAGCTGTCACACGTCACACCCTCGCTTAGACGACACACACACTCGCAACGTACAACCGCGTCGTTGCTTTTCCTCCTCTTTCTGCGTTTTTTTTTCTATTCTACGGAATTTTCACATAACTAAACACTTGCTGATGATATTAGTTGTTGACATCGATAATAAAAATGTCAATCTTCGGCTTGTCAAGCTCCTGTCGATGAACTTTGTAAGCGGAAAGAATTTTAATGGAATTTGAGGAAGTTTAGCATTATGCGATGCCATGACAAAACGAAAGGAATACAAGAAAAACCATGTGCACCACACCAGGTCGATAATAATTTAACATATTTTGTGCTCTTGTTGACTGTTGTCCTAGAACCTGAAACTTTACGATATATGATGTACGAGAGACACACGGATATGAAATTAGAGTGGTGAGAGCGAGAGCGAGAGTGAGAGAGTGAGGATGAGAGTGATGAGAGAGAAAGAAACGGTCGCGATGATAGCGCCAACAAATTTTTGACGGCTTAGAGAGGGAACTATTGTGGGATAATCGATCTGATATTTTTTTTTGTTACACACCCGCGAATATTCGAATTCAAACGTTTCGAATTAGGAGATTTATGTTTTAGAATAAAGAAAAAAACGAACGTTTTCATCAAGTTACCAAAATCTGATTCTTCTGAGAATTTAATATTGTAACACTATTTACTCATTATCGTCTTTTTTTCATCAAGCCAGAGGAATATTAAATCGATGCAAAATTTTAATGCACACGCATCCATTATTATTAATCACAAAAGGTCATGGTCATAATAGTAATTTCGTCGCCTCGGTACATAAAAAAGCAAGACGACGTTTCAATGAATCTCTGGGTCCCGTAGAAGGTTTCCGAGGTTGTCGGATGAGAAATGGAGACACTGCGAAACTTAAAGAGTGGGATAAGTGCATGCTCAGACTTAAAAAGCCTCTGACTCATATATACTAAAAGAGCATTTGTTAGCAGCGAGTTTGCTAAAGATTGTGATTGAAGTACAATATAGCAGCAACAGTATAGCAGAGTTCATTAAATATGTTTCAAGATTTTGACATTCTCAACAAAGTTTCCGCGAAGGGTAACAACATTGGTGTTTAATAAGCATACCCCTTACCACCTCGATTTGAGACTTAGCGATTTGAGCCATTGCTGCTATCGCTCAGATCGAGGTCGTAGTATGATACAAATAAAAATTGAGACTTCGTATACATATTAATTTAACCATGAGAATCAACGAAACAATTGTTGTATTTCACTTTGCTTCTTTTTTATTTCTTTATTTATAGAATTTTGGAAAATCGTTATCATTTTTTTTACCGGAATTTGGTGCATTTTTTGGTATACGAAAAAGTGGCGCGAATGTCGATCGCGTTTTTCAAAATTGGCTAAATGTCTTCCGGGACCACCGACCCTCCCTCTCGTTGGAAATGCTTTGATCTTCGCTTATTGTCAACCGGAAAGTGAGTCTTTATTGCTAAACCGAATATACGAAAATAACGCCCTTTTACCTTTTGTGAACATTTTGAATTTTTTATTAAGCACATTACGATTTTATGTAATAACGGTCATTTCTGATTATTTTTTAATACCAGTATACGAAATTTGTATATGGTGTTCTATATGAAAGAAAATCATAGATACGTATTGCATTTTGAAATTGCATCATTTGCATTCTCCAATCGCATTTGCATTTTCCAATTTGGTCATATGTTCGATGTTCGATATTGATGGCCAATTCTTTCTCTATCATGCACTCTGGATTCAAATTTCGACGTCGGGGAAACTAACTAGGTATTAAAACGAAAATGACTAACAACATTTTTACTCAGTTATTATTGTTAACAGACTCAGAAAATATAGCTCAAGTTTTAAATCAAGTTTTTACAACTCTTGTGCCACTTTCTTAGGAAAAGAAAAAAGTAATTTCCACTTTAAAAAACCTCTTTTTCATTCCACTTTAAAAAACTTTAATTTCCACTTTAAAAAAACTCTTTTTCTTTCATTTTTTTGTTTTTTCGCAAATTAAATAAAACAACAAAGTTTTTAAGCGAAATTTCAGAATAGGATGATTCTTTTTTTCAAATCAAATAAATGGCGAAATTACAATTTGCAAGAACATGTATCTGCTATTTGCTTTAATAGAAAAATATAGGAAAAATGATGCATGCAAATAAAAAATGGTCATCACGATTTCGGAATGGAATTCGCGTCAAATGCCTCGACGTTCAGTTGAGACGCGTCGCTTGATTTTTTGGTTATCTCGGGCGCAAATTGACCGATCCGGAGCCAGCAAATTTGTAATTATTATTAAAAAAATTTATCAGCATTCGAACGAGCTCGGCACTGGCTTCAATCGGGTGCAATGTGACCAATTCTCAGCACGGATTTTGCCGATTTTGCACTCAAATTCCAGGCGTTTTTTCAAAACGCAAAACCAACCTTTCCTCATAGACTCACCGGCACTATAGAGGGTGTTTTTTTATCGTTGAAATTTCAGCTACAAAATCCCGAATATCCTCCGAGATCTCTGTTTGAGGAGGATATTTGGGAAGAGGCGAACTCACCAGATAAGAGATTATTAAAAGCGATGTCTGGCGAAATCTGGCCGAAATTGACGAAATTGTTTCCGAGGTGTCGTCGATAATCCATTTTAGTTTTAAGGGGGTATAAATGGGCCTAGAATTGTCGTACAGCGAATTACGGATTTTTTTTTTTTATGGAAAGGGATATTCATTACGATACCCTATCATTAACGAAATGTGCTTATTTTATCTAAACGTCGAGTTTTTGATAGCCCTTCGACGTAGCATTTTGCAAATTTTTCCCAATCTCCACTGCCAATCTGTCACTTTGCATCTGTTGGAAGCAAGACCGGATGGGTTCGAAACAAGGAAGCCACTTGAACGCCGATAAAATTTGCTAGAAATAACAACTTTGTTTTTTTTTCGGATCCCCAATTGGCGTCCGAGATCAACAATAAAGCAAGTGATGCGTTTTAATTTGACGTAAATGCGTACGCGTGCTATATGCCAATTATCTAATTTTTTTTTTTACAGAACTGTTGGAGCGTATTGTAAGTATCATGACACCTTACGAGGACGTTTCACCAATTAGAATTTGGATGGGACCTGCGCTATATGTTGTAGTGACTGCTCCACGTGACATAGAGGTGAGTACATTACAGACGATACAATCTGGATATAACGGTATCTACCTTTATATCTAGACATTTTTCTAAACAAAGCAAACAATAGCAAGAATGAGTGCTAGCATTTTTTTATTTGGTACCTTTGGTTTTACTCTATAATTCATAAGATACAAAATCATGAAGAAAATAGATTTCACTCAGTTGATTTAGTTGAGATTTACGCTTCATTTGCATTTTTTTAGAATACCATTTTTTTCACGATGCGAGGAGAAAGAGGAGCAGGTTGTAGTTACAAAAAGAAATTGAGTTGTTACATCGAATACCCTTGTGGGTTTTTACGAGCCCATTTCATCACTTCAACCCTACTCCACTAATTTCCATGTTCCTGTGAGACCCCCAAGAGTCTTGTCTACAGCCACTTTTTCTAATGCATTACTGTATCGTATTTGCACGAGGGTGAAGGGAAAGTGTGCTGAAAAATCCAGCAAATCCAGGCGGCTATATTTTTACGAAGTTTCAGTTTAGTTCGCTTTAGCACCATCTGAAACTCAGAAAAACTGTCTCTCGCTCAGCGATTCATGCGCGAGCCGGTGTAAGGCTAAACGGTCACCCAACCAAGTACTTACTTCACGCGAGGCTGCTTAACTTGGGAGATCGCCGAAGCCGCACACCGAGAGCGTACCCATCGCTGTCGGTGGAGAAGGTAGTATGATACTGTAGTTTCAAATATATACACATTTCACCCTTCCATTTTTCAAAATGTAAAAACAGGTTTTGTAAAAGTTCTTTCCTCAACACATCATAAGTGCATTGGCTGTTTTCTTAATTAGTCAATTTTTTTTTCACATGATAACACGAAAAGTAACCGTTGATATTTATTTTAAGAAACTTATGTCATACATTTTTTTAAAAGTTTATCTTAGAATAGTTTAACCTTTGTCTGAAAATTAAAAAATCTCGTAAAAATCGATATAAAAAAACGCATACGTGTCAAGGTCGTTCGTTTGTTCACGAAGTTTAAAAAAATTTACATTTCAAACAAATTTTTCACTGCCAGCAAAGTTTTTTCTAGGGATATTGAATTTGAGAAGCAAACAAATATGAATAAGACGAAAAACAGAGACTACGAATTTACATTTTGTGTATGGCAACGCCAGGGTAAACACTTAAATACAAACTTACTTGTAACATTACAATATAATTGAAAAAGGAATATAGAGAATGGGCTCTCGATAAATCGACTACCAATCTAAGGAACACACAGATACTTCAATAAAAAATGTCGTTTGCTTTGAAAAACCACTGTCAAACTAATTGAAAGACGTATCAATTTACCATTCAAAACATTAATCAAATTGCTCCTCACGTAATCGTTACATACCGACTCTTTTTGCGCTGTCGTGAATTGCAATTGGCTGATTAATTTTTAATATACGGGCTATTCCAAGCAATATAATCAGGTTATTAGCGAAATCGTATTTTTTTTCTCAAAGTTTCGTAACGAAAGGTTGTCTAAATTTTATTCTTTGACAAAAAATGAACAAACGGAAGTATATCATTAAAAAAATGAAGTACTATTGATCACCATATCAATTAAAAAGTTTCTTCTCTGGTTTCGATTAAGCCTCGAGATAAATTGGCGAATTATGCAAAAAAAAAAAGCGAGATTCGCTGTGGTAATTTGGTTTGAAATGGCCCCTGCGTGTTTATACGATACGATTGATACTGTGAATATAAATCAGCATTATTCGTCGTCTATATGCGACGATCGAAGGACTCCCATGAAGCACATATATAAATCGAAAATCTTTTTTTTATTGCGTTTTTCAAAGAGCTCGACGTTCTTGGCATTGTATGTCTCTTCGAATTCTCGTGACATCATAGATAGAATAATTATCTTTTCTCATTGATATTGTACAGATCGTACTAAATAGCCAGCAAGCAACGAATAAGGGAATGGTCTATAAATTTTTATATCCGTTTATCGGTGATGGACTTATAAGTGGTTCTGGTAAAGTATATATACATATATATTTATATCGGTAAATAAAGTGTTTGGTTATATTTTGGTGTGAACAAAAATACCTTTGTTATATTATAAATTGGATTATTCGTTAGACAACCTTTTTATGTTTTCCCAAAAAAATAATAATGCTTCGGGAAGGGGCCAAAGCGAAACACCACCCACAGAAAAAAATATTAATTTGTTTATTCTGTTAACCTGAAATATAAATATCCAATTAACATAAGAACACTACCAACAATATTTGAAGCACCTTTGAAAATCTTTAGTTGTTCATCAAAATTTTCTTATTATAAATTTTATTTTGTAAATTTTATTTTTTTTACTATATAATTAAAGTGGACAAAATCGAAAGAAAAAGTGTTTGACGGATGTATATATAGTCATGCCAATAATTTTATTCCATGAAGTCGTCAGTACTGAGCGGTTTGCAAAAAATCTGTAAAAATTCAACTGTCTCAAAAACGTTACGAACATTGATAAGCGATAATGAATGAATATCGAGAAAATCGGTAACACATTGGCAAAAAAAAAATAGTTCAACAACTAATCAGACGATTTTTCTTCTTCATATATCAAATGAATTTGTCGGTTTTCTAAAATACTTTTAATAATACTTTCGAAATTTTTTCTTTTTTTCGACATTTCTCTTTTCGACTTTATTTCAAGGTGGTGTTCGAGAAACTCTTCGTCCGAAGTCTTCGACATGGTGATTATGGACAATTTTTTTACAAAAACATGTGCAAAATACGCCATGGTTAATGCATTCTTTTAAGTTTTTGGAAAATTCTAAAAAATGGAATATTTTAAAAGAAATTCATATGTATTTAGGAAAACCAGCAAATTCATTTTACGTAGGTAACGAAAAATGATTGTCCGATTATTTTTCGATGAATAATCTGTTTAAACGAGGTGTTTATATATTTTCAGAATTATTAGCATTGAAAATAAATGTTTGCAGAGTTTCAAAGATAGCTAATTTTTTCAGATTTTTGTCCAATTGTCAAGTTTCCGAATTCTCACCGAATAAAATTTTTAATAACGTTACATAACCGAAAATCGTAGATAAAAAAATTATTAATCGGAAACATATTGAATCATCCGATTTACCAGATGACATAGGGAATTAATTTTGATTTTTGTTATGGGCAATGGGGTTGGGTACACGGAGAGAATTTTACACGAAAAATTACTATGTTCACATTGCTTCGTGAAACCGTGTCGTCGCTTTTGAGCAAAATTTACAATATTTTGAATAGAAAAACATAGTAAATTTCCTCACAATGGTCGACATGGTACCACGCCGCAATGCGAACATAGTAATTTTTCGTATAAAATTCTCTCCGTGTATGCATGAAATCACTATGTCTTACAATTAGTTCATTCTTAACGGGAGAAACCAGTTTAGGAGGCCGAAATTTTGGTGTTATTCGTGAATTTTTTTAACAGGGAAGGAATAATCAGAATTTGTTTAAACTTGGAGGATATTTTATCCATGTTCTGAAGTACATTTTGTAATTTTTTCAAGTCATTTCCGCCGAAAATAGTGGAGTTAGAAGCTGCTGTCCATGGACGATCGCCATCCAAGTTTTTTACTGGTGGGCATTCCTGAAGTCACAATTTTTATCTGTAATCATTACAATTTTCTTTTTTCGTTAACAACATATTTCCTAAGAATATGAACCTAATTGTGATGAAAAAAGTTGAAAATTGCATGTTTTCGAGGTGTTTGAACACAATGTCATGTTTTTATACCATGTTATTTCACCTTTTTTACATTCAAAAAATATTTTTGATAATAATATCATCCCAGAGTTAGGTTCATATAGATTGTAATTGACTAAAGAATATTCACACAAATTTTCAGAACGATTGGTCAATAACTTTTTGAGCTAGAATGCCCACCAGTTGAAAAAAGTTGTCCATGGACAGCAGCTTCCAACTCCACTATTTCCGGCGGAAATGACTTGAAAAAATTACAAAGTGTACTTCAAAACATGAATAAAATATCCTCTAAGTTTAACAAATTTCTGATTATTCCTTCCCCGTTAAAAAAAATTCACGAAAAACACCAAATTTTGGCCTCCTAAACTGGTTTCTCCCGTTAAACGAGATTTTATTCCTGACTCAGTGACGTTAATTCACCAACGCTGCTAATTACCTACGTCACGGAAAACATTTAATTATTCTGGTTTTTCCGGAGGTTTAACTGACATAGTCGTGTTCGGATCAATCGGAAATTCGATTGAAGAAATTTTACCGCTCCAAACAGGTATTGATTTTTCCGAAAAAAAGTTTGAAAAAAATAATAGAAAAATTTTGAGTGATAAATGATCGTATGTCATCATGATATTGATATTATAATGTTTTCTCATTATATTAAACAGAAAAGAAATTAGAAGCCCAATAAAGGTTTATATGAAGAATACGTCAAATCGCTTGGAAAAGGAAAAAAAAATCAACCGAAAGATGTTATCATAGAGAGTTATCATGTTTTGACATCGAAACAAACTAAAGAAAAATGCCCACAGGTCGATTCCGATCGAACGTACACTTTCAAGTATTTACCGTGTGATTATTTAATAATAAAAAAAATGCGATTTTTAATATAAAAAATAATCCGTATTTTTAATGTATAGTTAATCGTCTTGAAATGTATGTTCTTAGTGGATGATTTATGGCAGTTTTAAAGTGATTCATTTATTTTTCATTCTTTTCGAGGCGATCTGATTTTGGTCTGGCTGTCCCACTTTGCCCGCCTCTTCCCTATTCCACCGTTTAACTTACAACTTACAAATAATGGATTACAAATATGGATTAATTTCTAAATGAATCTGCTAACATACGTAATTCTTTTGCAACTCAAATTAATATAGTGATAATTTTTATTTTTATTTCTTTTCATTCGCTTTTCCTGTATCAATATGCCATCTCGATGCATATTTCGATGCATAAATGAAATTTTTCAGGTAAATGTTGGAAATCGCATAGAAAAATGGTCTTACACACACTTAATCAACGAATACTTCCTGAGTACGTGAATATATTTGATAAGAGAAGTCAAATGCTAGTAAAAAAATTAATGGACTTTGCTGATGGAACAATATTTGATATTCATGACGTTTACGAGAGATGCACGATCGACATTGTGACCGGTAGGGCTTATCGTTCAAATTATGTTTTTAGACTGTTTCTCATATTTAATTTTATGTCAGGCTTTTATTAATTGCGGATGTCGTTAATTATTAGAAACCGTAATGGGATGCGGCGATATAAATGCACTGGAAAATCCTTATCACGAATTCACTCAAAGCACAGCAGAGTAAGTGAATATCAATGTGAATATATCATGAAGAATATCATGTGAATATATCATCAATATATATTTTGAGTATAGCAATAAAAAATAAAAGATTACAAAATTTCCGTAACATATTAATATGTGCATGTATATAGGGTAATTGAAGTGAAATTGTAATTTTGAACCCTAACCTCTTCTGATTCACACGTATTTTTTTAATCATATTAAAATCGTGAATTCGTCCTCTATTCTCTCTCTCCCCCC